>VZRX01002158.1:161146-191917 GCA_013398075.1 Notiomystis cincta
ATGTGGCTGTAGAGATTTTTGTTTTCCAGTTACCATTTCCCCCATAACTTAGTATCTGAGAAACCTTTGTGAACCTTGTGATCACTGCACTTGCTGCCATGAAATTCCAGTTTAGATGTGGTGTCATTCGACTCACAGCATGGTAGCAAATACTGGTGACCACACCTAAGTCGGGGCCCACAATGCCTTTTTGTAAGGGAAGCTAAGATGGTGGAACAACCTGGTCCTTCTAAGCTTCCTTGAAAGCTGTCTGCCCAGATTTGGTAACTGGGTCATGGTGCAAAGCTGCTGCAGGCTCAGAGGGCCTTGAGCACATTGGAATCACTGCTGCTCCCGTGAAACACCCAGGGCAGGATTTGCGTAACGCAGGAGATGTACTTCGCTGGTCAGAGCCTGGTGGGAACATCTCTCTGTGCGCTCCACTTGGAACACTGGCTGGAGCCCAACTTTGTTGTGTCTCTGCTGCTGAGGTGCAGTTGGCTGTCAGCTGGGAGCTTGTGCTGGGAAGAGAGTGTGGGTTGCTCATGACATCCCATGTAACGGGCCCGAACGCACCACCCTGGCCCAGTCCGGCTCCCGTGTATCTCCTCTGCTCTCATGACACGGTGTCATGTGGCCACAGTAGGCAAACTTGGGCAGCTGGATCCTGTTTTGCCTGGTCCTGCTGCTGTGCCTTCTGAGAACATGTAAGGATGTGCAGCACATTTGGGCTCAGGGTGACCTGGGAGAATCAGGAGTGTGCCACACTTGGGCAGTGGGCATCGGTGACAGGTAGTGCGACAGGGCAAAGTGTTAGCCCGGGGGAATGCTTTGTTGTAATCTGCTTTCTGATCTAAGGAGTGCAGGAGTGCAGCCTGGACACGGTCTGACATGCCAGGACTGAGGCTGGTGGGTCAGATTCTCCCTTTAGTCCCTTGCTTACTCTCTCTCATGAAGGTGAGGTGATTGCCGTAGGTGCTTCTGCATCCCATAAGCTTAAGCTTCAGTTTCAGTGTTACGGAAGACTTCCTTTTTTTCCTGATCTGCTCTAGGGTGTGAGTGGAAACAAATATAAAATTTTGCATTGTAAAGAGGACAGGAAGTACAGATTAATAGTTCTAATTTCTTAGAGAAAAAAGGAGGTGAGGATAATGTATAGAAGAGAATGAGAGAAGGAGCTCTAATGCGACTCTCCCAAATACGGAAAAGATGGTTCTGCTCCACATTCTGTTGGATGGTTGGTTTGACTGACTCCTTCAAGCAGGTTTGGCTGCTGCAGTGCCTAGGGAAGCGTTATCTCATTATTTATGAAGAAGTTAATAACCTTTAAGGAATTAATATGTACGCAGAACCGGTGTCACCATGATACAATGCTGATGTCATGCCATTCATGGTTTACAGCACTTCAGCTGCGTGAGGACTATGTCACTGTTAAAAAAAGTGTTACAGAAATGCATCTTGAAAAACAAGCAAAGAGAAGACTAAGAGACCAAGTTGTTTAGCTTTTGACAGTATTCAGTCCTGTGCAGACACAGACTGGAGCAGCCAGGTCATACTTACCTCAGATGCCCTCTCTTCACTGGGAACCATTCCTAGATGGCCATAAATGAGGACTGTAATCATTCCTTTTTTTTTTTTCTTTTTCCCCTCTAAGGATTTTATGGAAAAGGAACTTTTTCTGGTTTACACATCTTCAGTAGTACATTGACCTATAGTTAACTTGCTCTTCTATTCCGAGAAATTACTCTTGCTTGCTGCCACTGTCTTCAATAATGTCTCTTACTAAAATAGATGTATTAGGCACAGCTTGAGTGTGTGTTTTAAAATACACTAGATAGAGCGGGTTTGCTGTTGTTGGAGCTATATCTGTGGACATCTCATTAGACAGTGAGAAGGGGTCCCCAGCTCTTAGCATTGCAAATTAAAAATAGCCTAAGTTTCTCTGTGTGAAGTGCTGTGACATGGCTGACTGAAGGACTGAGGTTGGTGTCAGGAAATATTTAATGTTTCTCCACTTGGTTGTGCCATGGCTTCTTTACAAAACCCACCACCCCTCTCTCCTGAAAAGAGGTGGGCAGGTAAAGACACATCCCTGAGAGCACGGCTGCAATAGACAGTGGGAAATGTTTCTTGGGTAGAAATGGTAAGGAAAAGACAATCTAAGCTGCTTGGACACCACAGAGAGTAGAAAAAGTAGTCCCTCTGAACTTTGTATTTCTTTGTTGATCTGCTTTTTTGGCTCTGTTGTTGTTCAAATTTGGATTATTAGATGACACTTTACCTGAAGACAAGCAGGAGGCTGCCAGGTGGTCATCCTGGCAAGTTTTAACCCAGGAAAACCTGGACTAAGTTAGCTGCAGATTGGAGAATTTTAGTCCTTCATGCTTTTTTATGTTTTTAACAATAGTATTGCCCTTTCTACAGCCTAGTTTGTCTTGTAGCTCCCTTTTAAATGTATTGTTATTGGAAAGGATATTGATTGCCCAGTGCCTCTAAATGGTTGAATTTAGGATGCAGAGGTTAAGGATTGTGCAGTCCCTGCACCCTGTATGACAGAAAGTCAGAAGCGTTAACTTTCACACCTGGGTGTTGCATTTCCATACTCAAGCTGTGATAATCTTGTTCAACACTTTGCAAATTGCTCAAGCCTCTAAGTGAGGTCTAGTCTCCTCTTGACATCAGCAAGCAAATGTAGCTTGCATGGCTGTTGTGCATTGTGCATAGCCATTTCGAAAGGGAAAAGCCTGCTATGTTTGTCAGATTCTATCCTAATTGCTCTAGAGCTAAAGGAGTTTGTTCCAAGGTATCTCTGGCAGCTGTGGATTACTGGTCTCTATTCTGCAGCATACGGTGTTCTCATATTTATTTATGAAATTAGGAGTTCTTACATGTCACTTGTTCCAATGTAATTTTTTGTGTGTCTTCCCTCCCTCAGGCAAACATCTGTTTCGTGGAGTTGATAATTCTAACTAGTGAGATCGGCAGATTTGTAATTTGGAAAAAAACCCCAAACTCACCTTGTTTCTGGGGAGAACTACAACATGAACTGTTAACTGCAAAAGCTGAGGAACAGTAACAAACAGTGTAGGTTTGTAGGCAGAGTGTCAGGGGAGTGACCTCCTTTCTGTGTCCATTTCTGCTGGCAGTGATGGAACTTGTTCAAATTTGAGCTTCCTGCTTTGAACGCTGCCTGTTTCAGATCACTCTGATGTGTGGTACAAAGCCCTCTGCCCCTGCTGGGGCTTCAGTTCTGGGCTGGAGTCATTTTGACCACCTGTTTTCTTCCATCCAGTGCTGTGTCTTAGTGAGTTATGGGGAATTAGTTGCTTTTTAATCTAGTTTCTGATGGATGGCTATCACCTGCATGCTCAGAGATAATTGATGCACACGTGCCAAATGCATGCAGAGATGGTATATATTTATCAGATGGGAATGGGATGTCTCTGTGGTTGGTGAGAGACTCCAGTAAAAGCCAGGTCTTTGGTGGCAGTTTACAAATGCTGCTGGGTTTTGTTTTATTAAACTTCTTGGTTATTACTGGGAATTTGTTTCCAATTAGGTTTTTTGATCACTCAAGTAATACCAAATTGAATGGCAGCATGGACACTTTGGAGAGCACAGAAGAATTAAAGAAAAGCAGAGGATATTTGTACCACAAGCAGAAAAATAATCAGATTCAATTTAGAAAAATAATAAAAGTTAATGCATTTGGGAAGAGATTACATTCAGTGAGGGAGAGAAATGCACAGAATGTTTCTGTGGTAGTCAGCCATGAGCAAGGCACATTTTCAGTAAGAAATGGCAATCTTGAGCTATTTAGAGAGGGACTTTGTCTCATAAAGCAGAGGGGTAAAAATCCCAAGTTGTGTTTGGGTATATTTCATTGTGAAAAAGGCAGCAGCAAACTGCAGTGCTGTTAAGGAAGAGCAATAAAATTGATCAGGGTGCTATAAGGGCTGGTTTGGGATAACAGAAAGGTATGTGAGCTTATCTGTGGTTGTTTGTATACCTCTAGGAGAGGTAAAAGTTAGAAATACCAAAGATAGGGAAGATATTTCTTGGGGAGTCAATGAGATCTGAGTGGGATTAAAGGGATGATGCTAAAGGTAGGAAAATCTGAAGCAGAATGGGAATGCTTGCAGAGGTTTATCTCTTGAGACACACTGTGTGCTGGTCAATAGACTATTATCAGGCTGTAAAGAAACCTTCCAGGAGATGTTCTGGAAGTCTTCCTCACCAGGAAACATTGAAAACTGGTTTTTGTGACATTTCAGAATTTTTATTGTTGCAAAGAATGAGGTGGTGTTGGAGAGATGGAGGTTTACTAGGTAAAGTCTTGAATCCACCTGTAATTCAGGCAGCATCTGGCAGTGTTGTGAGTCTGCCCATGATCAGCCAACTCAGTGAAGAAGCAGGACTTCAGCAAGCATGTATTTTGGATAGGAAAATTCTTGTGGAGAGCTAAGCCCTTGATTAAGATTTGTAATAATAATAAAACCCCAGAAAAATCCCAAAGTCAACAATGCAGCAATGAAAGCTACTCCCTGTTGTATCCCTTGCTGTACATCTGTGACATGCTTTGAGATGATGGTGTGTTCTTCTTTTGATCCTTTTAGAAATAGCTGGGAAGGAGGAGAACGGAGGAGAAAGCCTCGTCCCTGTTGCGGAGCGTTCTGCTAGAGTTCAAGGATTTCAGCAGAGTGATCTTTTGCCATAAACTGGTTTTCCAAGAGACATTCCTGCCATTATGAATGAAGTAGCGATAGTGAAGGAAGGCTGGCTTCACAAACGAGGTAAGTGACTTTTCCTTTCTGGACAGTAAATTGACTCCATCCCTCTCTAATCTGGTGTTTAACAGCATGTCCTCAAATAATCCGTTATTTTCCTGTTCATCCTAGTGGGAAACAGCACATAGAGAGTGTGCCTGACTTTCTTGCAAGCTCTAGAAAATGCATATATAAGGAGTTCTCTTGTGTGTGTGCATGTGTTCACCAAAAATTGGTGTCAACTGCTTTGAAAATGATGGTAAAGGTAGCAAGTGAAGGAGATGCTACTTTGAGTGTTAGAGGTTAAACTGTAGTAAATAATTTTGGTTTGTATGTAGGTCTGTAGCTTTCCTTTTTGTTCTAGAAGGGAGAATTAAGATGAATATTTTTGAACAGTGAAAAATATGCCTGTATTTTGCAAGCAATGCTGTGCTCTGGCAGAGACTTGCTAGAGAAGGTGCTATTCTGTGTGTGAACTGCTCTAGGTACCAGTATCCTGGTCAGGAAGAATAGCCTTGAGTTTGTGCACTCTGCATTTTGGTTGTACCGCCAATGGAATTTGATTTTTATCAAAAGTTTTTATTCTTGACAAAGTGGCAAAACTGAAAAACAGTCACATGTATTGTTAGGCTTTTTGCCTTCTTACATGTCTTCTTCCCATAGCACTGGGTTTGTTCTTTTTTGAGGAGGTGTTCATTTTCAGGTATCACAGCATTGATCCTATACAGTACTTGACTTACCTGTTTCTTTGTATTCTGCTATTGTTTCTTGGAAAGGAGAGAGCAGTGTTAGGTACTTTCCATGATAGCGTCATTTTTTGGACCAAAAACAGAATCTGTGTGCTCCAGCAATAGGGAAGCTTACATGGTTCTGCAAACTCAGGATTTTTTTAGAGGGTTTGCAACAACTTGCCTGAAGGTGCAAAGGTGTAGCATAATTATTTATGGAAGAAGTTTGAAATGCGTTATCATAACCTTGGTAAAGGCTGGTGGTTCTTCAGCAGCAATAAGAAATTTCTAGGAATTTAGAAAACATGTTGATAATGTGTATTTTAAAAGGGTAGAAGCATATATTTCTAACAATTGGATATGCAGTGTAGTTTAGCAAATTGATGCTTGATGTACAAATGTTTTGTTCAAGTTTTTTTAGGGGTATGTGTGAGGATTTTTTTGTTCTGATTTATTTCAGTTGAAAACACCTTTGCACTCATTAGCTCAAATAGCTCATTCAGTAATTCTGGTGTACCCAGGCTGCCTTGTTCTGACAAAGAGAGAACTATTCTGAATTTGGATTAAGTAGAAGAAAGAAACACAGAATTATACTTCTCATTCCAATTTATGAATCTAGAAACTCTTCAAATTAGAGATATTTTTTTACTTTTAAACAGTATTTTCAGGCTGAGGGTTTTTAATCATCTGTTGTTGCAATTCTTCCTGCACTTACCTGTAATTTAAAAAAAATGCTACTTTGAGGAGCACTGTACAAAAATCTGAGGGAGAAACATTTTTTTAAACATTATAAAAAGGCATTGTCAGGATGATTCAGAGGCACATGTGTCTGAAACTTTTAAACAATCGTGTTGTATTTCAGGTTTGTCTGTGTTTACTTTTGGGAACTGAATTTTTGTTGTTTCTAGGATTACGATAAAGCTGCTTTTAAGTAAGGAGACCTCTGGAGGAGGTCTTAGTAAAAGATGCCCAGATCTCCTGATCTGATTTTTTTGGTTGTTTTAAAATTGTCTTAGAGAAACATTATTATCTCTGATGGTTTGCTGATAATATTATGATGAGATATGTGCTGAACACATTTCCATTTTTAAAATGCTACTCTGCATGTTTTGCATATTTGATGCTGAAATTTGTGCCCAAACTCCTAAACTATTAAACATACCTTGGCATTTTTTGGATGCCAGGTTTCCTAATCTTTTTAACCTGTTTCCAAATGCCTTTTTGCCCTCTTGGTATGTGCACTGACACCTTTTTCATTCCACTCCATTGACTTTGTTAATTTGGTGTTGTCCTTGTGAGGAGGTTTTTAGAAAGCAATGCTCTATCACTTCAGCCTGCCAATGTGTCAGCTGTGGGACTCTCTTGGTTTTTGAAGCTGTTTAAGGATAGGTTGACAAATTCAGCTCTTTAGGCTCTGTCTTTGCTGGGGAGTAACTTACCCACTCTGTTTGTGTGTGTGTTTTGTTAAGTATATTTTTTTTTTAATAATCTACATTTTTGCCAGACAGTATCAGTTTGCTGGCTCTGCTAGATCAAGTGCTTCAACCACAGGATGTTTCCAAAACTGATGTCTGATACAGTGAGCTTCTGAAGTCAATGCATAAACAATAATTACTGCAGGGAGGGACTGCTAAAGGGGGCATTTCAGATATAGGAAACATATATACATATATATATAGTTTGTCTTTTAGATAATTTATAAAACCGAAGGTTGCACTGCATGTGTTCTTTAAAGATCCTGGGACTTTCACATGCAAATATTTTAGGTAATGACTGGCCAGAATCCAGATTAGGCAATGATGTTCTCTCAACCTAACGTTCCCCATAGCTTTGGTTGGATTTGGTGTCTCTTACAGTTCCTGTCCTGAGCAGCTGAACAGCATGGCTGCGTGCAGTTAAACAGTTGCTACATCTCACCCCAGCAGTGGCTTAATTTTGGTGGTTTTGATGATTTGTGTATGTATAAATCAGGCTGCAAAGTGCTCTGGAGCCCTTCTGGATGGCAGGTGTAAGTAAGCATAAAGCCATCATTAGCAGGAGCAGGTGTTTCGGCCTGGCAGGGAAGTAGCAGGGCTTTCTAGAACCATGGGGTTGTTTTCTTCTGACAACATGCTTTACATTTATGTTTTTGTTTCCAAGATTAAAAATACAAATGGAGAAATGAAATTAAACATTGCTGCCTGACCGAGAGCTCTTGGCAGTTCTCTAAGTCAGTCGCTAAAGGAAGCTCTACTTCCAGTAGTGCAGATGTTTGTTTGTGCAGGGGCCAGTCATGTCCATGACATGTCTAACCTCAACCAGGCAGAAACAGAAGAATTCATGAATGAACTTTCCCCTCCCCATCCCTTTCCCCATTGGCAGTGCTTGGTGCTGTTACTCAAATCCCAGCAAGGATAGACTCTTGTGGGAAGGCAGCAGTTTGTGACCACTCTGTGTGACTGCATGGCTGAACTGCTCCAGCACACAGGTGGGAGGTGTGAAGGAGCTCAGGCTTGGGGTGGTGCACTCTGTGTGTCCATCCAGGGTGTGCAGACCCTGGCTGTGTGACTCTGAAGGTTTTGTGTAGTGGGAAAGGATGGGGGAAATGGTTCGACACAGAAGTGCTATAATTGTGATTGAATATGAGGGGAGAAGGAGAAAATTATCTGCCCAAATTGCTGCTTGTTGAGCTCTGAGATTATAGGTTTTCTGAATGTGTGTCATGAGGATCCTTAATTTTGGTTGTGTGTAGGGAACTTTTTGGATAACAGAGGTGTGCCCAAGTGTATTTTACTCGCTTTACTGTTCCATTTTAAAGATCTCATTGGATTTCTTACATCTTTCTGTTCTGGTCCCTGTTTATAAAGGTCCTTCTATTGTTTTCAGTCTTCATCCTGTTTTTTTTTTTTTTTTTAAAGTCTTTCTGCATGGCTAACAAAGAGGGGATTGTGCGTTTTGATACTCTGTCATCTCTGTCCTCCCTAGTATGTCCGGTTTTCTTATTAGGGCATAAACTTGTATGAAAAAAAGNCTGCATGGCTAACAAAGAGGGGATTGTGCGTTTTGATACTCTGTCATCTCTGTCCTCCCTAGTATGTCCGGTTTTCTTATTAGGGCATAAACTTGTATGAAAAAAAGGAGTCTTTTGGCGGCAGGGAAAGAGGGGGAGGGAAAAATATACACTGACATTTGAAAAAGGAAATAGAAAAATCTCCATTTCTCAGTCTGAGAAATCTGAATCAATTATAAGGAGCTGGAGAGACCTGTGTATTCATTGATTAATACTTAGCAGGAAATGCAGAGCTATTTTGTTTATAAATAGTATATTAACACCACGTAGTAATTTTAACCATGAAAACCAGAACATGTCCTCCCAATGCTGATTTTTATGTACTTCAGGGAGGTAAAACTATTTAATTGATGGAGTCTCTGGCTTACAAGCTGATCAAAACTGACAGAGGCCCTTAAATGAGAAATAATACATAAGATACTTACTCCACTTCTGGATGTAATACTTTTCTTTTGGTTAAAGAATTATTTCTGTAATGAATGGAGTGATACAGACAACCTAATAAATAACAAGTGGCCCGTTGTGATTTGTCTTCCTATAGCTTCATTGCATAAAATGGATGCAAGATCCATATGTAAAATACAAACCAGGACTAAAATGCTGATTGTTGCTCTTTTAACTTTCTCTAGCAGAATAGCACAGATGGTGAACTTTAGCTTTCTTATTTTGAGCACAGGTTCATACTTTCAGTATTCTGTTAGTGTGAATCAAAAGAGGATTTCACAAGATATGACCAGATACATTTTTAAGCCAGGAGGTCTCTGGTGTTGCTGTTTTTCTTCACCTCTTCTTTTCTCTCTTTTCTGTTCTCACCATGTTCCCTACCTCTTTCTCTGTATGTGTGTGTGTTTTATTTTGGGGTGTTTTTTTGTTCTTACCTTAGCTTCTGTCTGTCCCTGGGATGTAGTGATGCACTGTCTTGATGACCTGTGTGGTCAGAACCTTTGAGGTTCAGATTAGTTCAAGGATCGTCTGGCTTTCATGGTATTTCAAAGAATGGCTGTGGCACTTGATGCAAAGGATCGTAGGAGCCATCTGAACTCTGAAGATGCCAGCTATAGAGGGCACAGCTGCTTCAGAGGAAAAGCTGGGGGGAATGGAAAGGTAAGAAACAAGATAGGGGCTGAACAAAAAATGGAGTGGGGCTGAATGAAGAATGGAGAGGGGAAGTTTTGACAGAAGGAAAGAAGATGATGCTGTTTCTAGAGCTGATGGGTTGGGTTTATAGGGAAATCTGTTGCTCTTCTTGTTGGAAACAAAAGATAAGCTGTGTCAGTTTGTGGTTTTCCTTGTGTGTCTCTTTTTCAACACAAGGGGCAATAGTTTTGCAATTCTAGCTCTTGGTTGCTTTAATTTTGCTTGTCCTGTTCTGGGAAAAGGGGACTGGGGAGGAACCAGGAAATTGTCAACCAATAAATCTGACCTTGGTGGTAGGCAAGATGCTAGAGACATTAAGAAAAGATGAGATCACAAAACATCTGGAGAAATATGAGCTGATAATGGCTAGTCAGCTAGACTTTTGGAGGGTAATCTCATCTGATGGAATTATTTGTGGAGAGATCATAGAAAACAGGCTGGATCCAGTGTACTGTAAAAAGTTTGCTCTGGATGACAGGGGAAGTCAGAAGCTGAGAATCAGCTGGTGCAGTGTAACTGTACTGTACTTCATCTTTGAAAGTGCTAGTGTAGTCTGGAAATGGCTCATCTTCCTTTCACAGAGCAGACTACTTGTCTTTGAGTTTCAGCATCTTTCAGAAAACTTTCCAGCATCTTTCAGAAAACTTTCTTCCAGAACATTTTTGCATTAAACTCATTCTTTAATCCGCAACTTCATGTTTTTGAAGGGTGATGTCCAAATGTTTTTCAGTAAAAATTACTCCCAAAAAGTCTTTATTCCAATATTTTCACAAACTACTTTCAGTTCTTTAGAGAAGTGATGCTGGGTTGGATGTGTTTCTCATTGTTTGTAAACTGACTGGAACTTACATGGAAGTGACACTGAACACTCTCGCTTTGAATGGCAAAGAGGAAGAGCTTGGATGTTGATGCCCACGTTATTTATGTCAGTCCTGGAAATTTACTTTCATATTCTGTTTTATTGCACATCAGAAGTGAAACAAACTAGGTCTTGATTTTATCTCCAAAGTGGGGTAGCATCATAAATTATTGTTACTTGTCTTTAAAAGGGATTTGAGAATGAGGGATCTAGGACATTGCAAGCCCTGTAAAAGTGAGCCTGGGATGCTTGGTATAGTGGATCATGCAGAAGGTGCCTGTATTGGCTTTGATTTTCTTTTTCATGGTTCCTTCCTTTTCAAAAAGGGAAAGGTAGGCCTCTTAAAAAAAAAAAAAAAGCTGTCCATGTTTTCTGTTCTTTTTTTCTCTCAGTAGGCATATTGAGAAGTCATCAGGTTTGGATGTAGGAAGAAAGAAGTACTGAGTGAGTATGCTATTTTGAGGTAAAGAGAGAGCAAGAGAATAAAGCTTGCTCGTTGTTCTTGCAGGAATGATTTTAGGCAAGGTGCTGTGCCGTGCATTTGAAATTTGGCGCCTTGTCCTCGCTTGGAAATGTCTTCCCCTGCAGCCCCTGTGTGGATGCCAGAAGGTTCCTTCCCTTCCAGCTGGTGGTGCTGCCACTGTATAAGCACCATCAGTTGCACTCCTTGTCTGTGCTTGTGGCTTCCCGTGCCAAAACTTGCTCCTGGTTAGTCCTCGTAGCCTGAGACTTTGCCATCTGAAAAAGCTGGTGAGGACTTCGATGTTCTTAGAACAGTACATGGTGATGTGTGGTGTCTCTCCTTTCATACACTTCATAGGTTACTAATAATTCTCTTAAAAATTGGAGTGGTGGTTGTTGTCAGATTCATTTAAGAAACAGACCTTGATATCTGTTGGGAAAAAAAAAAAGGATTTACTCAATATTTCATGTATTTTAAAAGAGAGAACATTGTAAAAACCAAATACCTGTCAGCTGTGTGGGGCTTTTCCCTTTTTACATATTGGAGTAGCTGGTTTACTAAGAAAAAAGAATAGTTAAGTCTTATTTAAAAGTCATCTCTCATGGGGAAGACAGAGGGATTATTATTTTCAGATGCATTATGTTGTAGGTACAATGTGCTTCTTAAAGAGGGAACAAAAACCAGGAAACTATGTGAGGAAAGAGGAAGAAAAAGAATGGAGAAAGAAAAGTACCATATTAGGTGTGAAGTAGCATGTTTTTGTGAGAAATATTTACTGCAACTGAAAGAGGGAAATAATGAAGACCAACTTTGGGTGCAATTGGTAAACATGTTACAGACTTCTGGGATTATTCTCCCACCTCTTCAAGTTGAGCCAAAAATGTGAAAAAGATAGCTGGTCAAATAACATTGTGAAATTTGTCAATTTATTCAAAAGTGCATGGTCATATTTGAGGACAGCCGAGGTAAACAATCATCACAGACTGTGGGCAAGTCAGTTACTGTTTCCCCGAGTCTCTTGGGTAAGTTGGGAGAGCATGTTTTGAAGTGCTGTCCAAAACCCAGGCCTTTGGTGAACTGCATGTAGAAATACACTTTGGAGTCAGTGGTTCTTTGCATGGCTGCAATGGTATTTCATGCTCATATTGAGACTGAGTGCAGTATCTGAGTCATTTAGGGGGCTGTCAAATCAGTCTCCTCTGCCTGTGCTTTACTAATGGTCTCTGAATGAGAACCACAGGACGAGCATGCCAGAGAAGTGGGCTTTGTGTTGGTGGTGAACCACAGCCTTCACAGGAGATACCTGTTTTGGGAGGGAGCTCCAGCCTTAGATGGCTGGGGTTGGAAGAGACCTTTAAAGATCATCTAGTCCTAATCCTGTGTCACAGGCAGGGACACCTTGCACTAACTAGACCATGTTGCTCAAAGCCCTGTCCAGCCTGGCCTTGCACAGTTCTAGGGATGGGACATCCACAACTTCACTGGGCTGCGTGCGGTAGTGCCTCACCACCTTCAGAGTGAAGAATTTCTTACTTAAAATTATGTAGTCTAAATCTGCTCTCCTATAGTTTAAAACCATAACCTGTCACAATAGGCCCTGATAAAAAGCCTCTTTCAGTCTTTCTTAAAAGCCCTCATTATATATAAAAAGTGAGCCATAAGTTCTCTCCAGTGCCTCCTCTTTTCAGGCTGAACAGCCCTCTAGTTCAACCCCCCTGCCACATAGGAGAGGTCTTCAAGACAAGCATTATTTGCTGATAGAGACTCAAGAAGTTGTTGCTGGTGTGTCTTGAAGTAAACTTCAGGTGCTGATGGAGGTCAGGCTGCTTACATCAATTGCTACTAATTCTCAACTTTAAAGTGCAGCCCTCATGTTTATGTTGGCTTTATAAATCAATTCCCACCTGTAGAAGTCACAAGATTTTGAAAGTTTTGCCTGGTTTTCTTCCTGAAGCAGAGAAGCTTGCTAAATGGGAAAAGATAACCTGAATGCCTGCTGCGTGGTTTAGACTAAGCAGAACAAAAAGGGCTGTTTAATTACTTGTCACAAAAAAGCTCAAAAAATAGGGGATTTGAAATAATTTGTAGTGTGTGGTTTTGTTTTTCTGGCTTCCTAGCCTTAGCAATATTAGTACCCTGCTATTTCTGCAGTTATGTCAGAGGGTCTAGGAATCACAAAACATATCCTGATAACACTTCAGAAAGCAGGCAACATGAAAAAATAAACTTCTCATTATCTGCACGATGCTTGACAGGTCTAATTTTTAATAGAAACATAGAAGTGAAACTGTATTTGAACTGCATTTTTATTTATCAAACTCCACTTAAATTAAATGTTATGATTTAAGAGAAAAACTGCTTGGTTAAAATTTTTGCTCTGTCTTCCTGTACGTGCCTTTGTGTGTGCCATAGTACAAATGACAGCATAGTACTGCTTTGTGCAGAATGATGTAGTTAAACTGGTGTGGAAAATATTTGCACTAAGTAGGGTTTATGCCCAGAATTACAAGGCTACACACAATTCTGTGTATTTTTGGTTTTATGCCTACATTGGGGCTTCTCAGTTGGAGTATTAGTAAATAGTTACACCCTTGAACAACCTGTTAAGCAGCTGAAAATCCATTGCCAGGCCTCTGCAGTGTGGGAATACAACCTTTTATTTGCTGGATGCTTTTCAGGGGCTTCCAGGCGTGGATTGTCTGGACTGGTGTTTTTACATGTCATACATATCCCTGCTCCTGTCTGTGGTCAAGAAACCATCTATAAATAGCAATCATTTAACTAAGTGGAAGCGTTTTCTTCGTAAGGTAGATTTTTCTTTGTCTTGTTTTATTATTTTTAACTTTTGATCATGCAATCTCCTTGCCTTCTTATGCTCATTAAGTAGAATGAAAATTTGGGAACACCAAGGAATAATTCAAAACTCAAAAGTGTAGTTGCATAGATTTAGCTGTATTAAATGTTTATTATTCTACTGGAAGTTTATGCATGGAGCAATCTGGAATACAGTTGTGATTATCTGTGGTGACAGTGCTGGTTGTAGGATTTGGAAGTGGTTTTCTAGGTGGACTTTGATTTCTGGGCAGAGGATCTGAGTCCTATGCCACTCTAAGTTCAATAAGCAAAGTCACTCTGTGGGAAGTTCTCTTCATGCTGCTGAGGCAATGCTTTAGATCATCATGGGTTCTTTTCCATAAATTTTTAAAAAAAGAAATCCTGCCTTTACACATGGTTATTAATAGAAGAATGATTTGTCTACTTTAATCATAGAATGGATTGAGTTGGAATGGACCTTAGAGATCATCTAGTTCAACCCCCCTGCCATGGACAAGGACACCTTTCTCTAGACCAGGTTGCTCAAAGCCCCATCCAAGTTGTTCTTGAGCACTTCTAGGGAAGGGATATTCACAGCTTCTCTGGGCAGCTTCTTCTAGCACCTCACCACCCTTAGCCTAACGAATTTCTAACCTAATCTAATCTAAATCTTTCCTCTTAGTTTGAAACCATTGTCTGTTGTCCTGTCACTGTCTGCCTGTATAAGAAGTCACTCTCTCTTTAATGCCTCCTAAAGAATGAAATCAGTGATTTTAATACTGTCTTTGGTGTTATTTTTCAGACAGTGAAAGATTAAGATACTATTTGACTTTTTCAATTTGAAATTTTCTTTGCATCAAGGACAATTGTAAATCTGATCTTCTTTTCTGATGTAGGTATGTTTTTACTATAGCAGGAACATTTGAAAGATATAATAACTGATGTGTATCCTGATGTGAAAGTCAAAGTTGCCTTATCACTTGTGTGATAAGAAAAGTATTTATTCTAAATAAGAATTAGGGGGGAAAATTGCATTTTCATTTTTGGAAAACCACTGCAAACTTGCTGGTAACAACCTCCAGCTGACTTGCAGTATCTCTATAATGCCTATTGAACACTTTTGTGACAGCTTGTTTCTGTTGTTTCTGCTGAAGTTTAGCCTGTAAAGTCAAGATATGGTGATCTGAGAGATGGGGAGATGGTTAAATTGCATCATCATGGAAGAATAGCAGCATACTTAGCTTTAAAGCCATTCACGACTACATTGGCACCCCTTTGTTATACAGTGTAGCTGAAAACGAACTGCAGCAGTAATGAACCAATCCATCTAAATCACAGCAGCTGAACAACTGACTGTTCTATCTCAAAATGCAAATGCTTTGTGCAGAATGGATTTAATTGTAAATGTTTGCTTAGTAGGGAATATGAGCCTTTTAGTTTGCGACAATAATTGTGAATACAAAGACCCACAGAATTTTAGGGTTTACATAGCTTGTCCCCGTGCTCATAACAATATTTCAAAGTCACTTTTAAAAAATGTAGCATTTGGCTTTTTTCTAGCCAGTGAATAGAACTCTAAATGCCCAATCTCCAAGTGGTGTTTTGGAAACTGAAGGATAAATTTAGCTCTATGTACTTAGATCAGGCAGAATTTTCTGTTATATTTCTTCCAAATCTATGTTAGGGCTTTTATGTAGCTTCAGATAATAAGAGGAAAAAGTGCTGACTTTCAGAGCTTGAATTTGTTTTGCTGTGCAGAAATGCCTAGTGTAACTTAGAGAATTAAGCATTTTCTTTGAGGTTCTAGTAAGATGTCTCTCAAACAATTAAAAGGTTACTGTGAAGAATTTCTTTTCTAGTCAAACTAAGAAGCAAAACCCCTCCATGTTAAAATCTTCATTTTTTGTTAAATTCATGAAGCCTGACCCCTTGAGTGCAACTCAAGAGGGTGAATCTCTGTCACTGATCTGAATGAATTAAAATAAAGCAGCATTGTCATTTTGGGAAAGGAAAAAGCTCACTGAGCTTCATCCAAAAAAAGTGAGAAAGCAGGAATACCTGCCTCCAGGCTGTTCTTAGGGGTCTGTGTAAGGAAAAACAGATATAACTCAGAAAACACAAACACAAAATGTGCGTGTTTATGCTTCTGTTGGCATTTTATGTGTTCTTTAATAGCCTTCACATGTGGATTAGTCCTTCTGAAAAAAAGGCAACCAAGCCCCCTGAAGAATAGGCCTTTGTGACACTGGAGAAGTTTACTGTGCCAAAGTTATGGTAAGAATTTGTAAATTTTGGCTGCTGAAGTACTTCCTTCCCCTACTATGTTTTATGCTGGAGACTTGTAAGTGTGGAATAGACAGTGTTTTTTGGGGTGTTTTTGGGTTTTTGTTTGTTTGTGTTTTTTGTTGTTGTTGTTTTTTTGGTTTTTTTTTGTTTTGTTTTTTTAAAATGACAATGCAAACATTCATTTCACAAACTAACTGGCCTGTTCACATGACACTGCTGCTGTATATAAACACCCTGTTGATCTTGTTCTGCAGAAGTGTTTGTTGGGCTTCCTGAGTCATACGGAAATGCTCCACTGCTCTTCTTGGGGCTGTACTGTGGACTTAGGCTGTATCTGTTCAGATTTAGTTTCAGAATTAATGTCCCTGAAAGACATGTTTTTACTTGGAACAGGGCCCTCAAAGTTGTGATGTTGTTCTATGCCTCATTTTCTTTCTGTGTTTAAAATTTTTCATTCTGCTATCTTGGGAGTAGGTTTTGTCTTGGTTAAAGCTGAACCTGTTGGGAAGATGTTTGGTGGTTCACAGTTGCAAACCTCTCTTCCTCTTGCATATGATGTTGTTTCTTCACATAGATCTTAGTTTGTGGCAGGCAGTAACTCAGGCTGAGAGAGCTGTGCAGAGCACACAGGCCCAAGAGGACACTGGTGGCTGCGCTGCCAGGTGAGCCTTCCCAGCAGCCTGGGATGCAGTGATGAGCTCTGCAACACAGTTGACTTCACAGGGGTTTTCTGGAGTAACCAAGGGTAGAATTAAGAGTCCAAGGCTAGACTGTCATGGTGACAAAATATTTAGAAAACATTTTCTTACTTGAAACAAAAGCTTGGATTGTGCAACACAAAGTACTGTCCCAGTGTAATAAACGATGCTGTGTATTTTTAAAGGGTTCTGTGTGTTCCCTGACTGTCAGCTCTTGCCAGATTCAGCTTGTTCAGGTAAAAATGAGGCATTTTTCCTCCAGACTTGCTTTTACAAGCTAGGTTAATTCTCCCTCTTTATGCAGTGGGGTTGCAAAGATGTGGCAGCCAAATGCGACCTCACATTTTGAACACAGTGGGACAGCCCCGTTAAAGGCAGATGCAATGGAGCAGTGGCTTCCCTTCAGCCATAGTGGCTCAGCTGCATAGGAGCAGTTGCTTAAAACTTACACCTTGTAATTGGCATAGACTGATCTGATTTCTAGTGTGCTCTGTGACTAGACTTGGTGATTGCTTTTATTGGGTTAGAATGTGCTGTCCTTGCTGCAGTAGGAACTTTTTGTTCTGTAGGTGTTTCATCCTTCCGTAATAACTCAAGTAACTTTCTTTTTGTTAATGCCTGAGGTTTTGTGACGCCCCAGCCTTACCAGTATCAACCCTCTGACTTGAATCCACAGGTCTAAAGTGTCCATAGAAGATTGTTCTTTGGGAATAATATAAAATGATTTTAAGATGAGCAAACCTATGAGAACAGAATGAAGACTGCTAGCCAGCCACGTACAGTTCAGTTCAGCACACTGCACCATTTGGAATTAATGCATATTTTTCCCAGTCTAGTGTGTGTTTCCTGGGTAATATCAGTTGTAATTTCAGAGAAAGCTTGATTTTACATATATCCAGCCTTCTCTGCTTAGAGCAGCAGGTGGCCAGATTTCATTCTGAAAAATAGTGATTTGTCTCAGCTCTACAGCAGTTCTAAGCAGATCTGCTGCAGAGACTTTTTTAATCTTCAAAGTAGATTTTTTCAAAGTTCCTGTAGTCATTGGACTATACTTTTACTCTTGAAAATGGAAAACCAAAGCAAAACATGGAGAGGGAGGGAATATACTTTCCTAAGGTTTGCATCATCTTGCATCTTTGTATGCTTGGCATGTAACCATGTCCCATTCAGAGTGCTGCTCTGAACAGGGCAGAGCTCGTTCTTTGGGCTGCTGCTTTGTCCCTACCACTAGTTCCTCTGTTGCATTGAGCTACAAAACCAGCTGCTTTTGCTTTTCATACCTATTTTTACCATCTCTAATTTGCTATTAAGATGTTAACTTCTGCCTCCCGTTAGCCTAGCATGTGTCTATACTGTGACTACAACGCAGAGGCAGGCAAGCACTTATGTGCTTTCTCTTGTGCTACCCTTTCACACTTGGGAAATGGTCCCTGTAAACAGCTGCAGTGCTGCTTTATTATCCTCTTCAAAAGCTCTGGCTCCTTGTGTTGCTTATAAAAGGCCCCAATGAACTTGTAATGTGTGTGTACTGAGAGTGCAGCTCCCAGTGATGCCCAGTGTCGGTCCCCTTTTTGTGTGTGTCTGTCTGGCTTTCCATTGTCCCCGTCCTGTGGCAGTCAACGCCGCAGAACAGGGACTGTCTCATTGTTCCATGTGTACAGCAGGTGGCTCAGATCCAGATGTGTATCTGAGGTTGCTGTGTACTGCAGCAACACAAATCATTATGTTCTAGAAAGCAGCAGCTAAAATATGGAAGAAATACAAAATTCAGATACATTGTAATATGTTTTATGCATTTTTAAGGGTTTTGGGTTTGGATTTTTTTTAATCCTCTGACATGTTACTGGTAGGATTATGCAAAAAATGGATATATATGAAGTTCTCTTCATATTTTAAGAAACCTTCCCTATGGCTAGAGGAAAGCTTTCTTATGGGGAGCTGCTCCAGGCTGCTAGGAATGGGCTACTTCACAACAGCTCTTGTTGGTTTCTTGGAGAGGTTTGTTTATTCCTGTGACTAGACCGTGTGTGCTTATGGCAAAACCTCATGTTTCTGGAGACTTTCCTCTTTTCAGGCATTATTTTAGAAACGGAATGACACACAACAGGATGTGTGGTTGTAGATACATGTTCACGCTTCAGAGGCCATGCATACCTTTGTGACCATGTACAATCCTGTGCTTTTTCTCTCATCATTCATGTGGTGAAATAAGCCATGGAGGAACAGGGAATTAATTTCTCCTTTTTATGCCTAGAACACACAGAGAATGTATTGATACTCATCTTTCTGTTGACTTAAAATGCTCAGACCAGTTACTGGAGGTAAGGAGATAAAAACAGGGGCACATGGCCAAGCAGACTTGAGATTTTATTTCTCAATTTTGATTTGAAAATTGCAGTTTGATAAAGTTGCATTTGTTCTGTTTCTTGTGTTCGTATTTTTTTTAAATTCTGAATTACCTACATGCACTATCAGTGTTAGGAGTTGCCTTGTAGCAACTCCTGAGTGGCCCCACTTTGGGAAGGGTGATCAGACCAGATCATCTTAAATGGCTCTTTTTAACATAAAGTATTCTGTGATTCTTGACTAGTTTAATTGGGATATTGGGAATCTCATGCAAAGCCTACCTTCATTTTGAAGGAGAATAACAACACCATTTGTAGAGGTGTTTGGTTTTATTTTTCATATTCCTTGTGATGGCCATCAAACAGAAAATAAATAGCAGTTGCTCAGTTGTCAATAGGCCTTTTCATTTTTCAGTGTTGGCTGGTCTGTTCAAATACAGAAGTTGGGATTTTTCAAGGGAAAGGTTCAAAACTTGGAATAATAAACAAACTTTGCTTATTTACTACTTTTTGTAAGTGTTCTGGGTCTGAATCCAAAAGCTGCATTTTGCTTTAATTGCTAGAATGTCTATTTTACCAAGATTGCTGTGTAGCTGTGAAGCTGCTGGAAGTTTTGCTTTCATTTGTTTATTTGGCTCTTGTTGCTGTGTGGCTTGCTGTCAGAAAGTAGAAATGTTCCTAACCTCATCACAGCCTTTCTCTTTCACTTTTTTATAATCCTGGTATAAAAGAAGGGGGAGAAATTTGGGGAGTAGCAGGATGTGTAGTGGAATTAGCTCTGTTTTCTGGTCACCTTCAAGCAGGGCTTCTATTTTGTCACTGATAGAAGTTGAATTAGGTGCCTGCTGGTGCTGCCTTCAGAAGAAGCTGGTTGGATGCAGCTCCTTCAGGCTGTGTGGCACAGGAGGTGTGCTTTAGATGTTCATTGTGTTGGTGGTGGCTGAAGTTTACAGCAACAGCTTGTTGTAAAAGTCGAGGCCTGGACCATGAGGTCCAGCTTATCAGAAGCAATTGACAGTCTGGTGTCCTCAGCTACCACCAACTCACAGATTTGTTCCTTTGGCCCAATCAGTGTAGTGATTGTGTCATTCATCAAGGCCTGTTCGTGATGGTTTAGTAGCAGTCTTGTCATTTTTTGGCCATTAAGATGAGCAGTCACCTTTTGGAGTCAGATTCAATAAACCCGGTGATCCATAGTGTGATGGATGTCTGCTGTTTGTTCCAGGGTAATAGTCACCTCAAACAGTTGACATTAAATGCTGCTTTATGAATGCCCTTAAGTTGTAGATTATTTCATAACAGGTTCTCTGGATGGCTGCAACTAGAGTCCCAAAGGACAGAGTAAATTTTGGACCTGATGTGCTGTTTCACTTAGAAAAGAGAGCTTTTGAGGGCAGGGTTGAAGCCTGGCTCAGCCAGGAATGGGAAACCTTGAGTGCAGCCTCTGGAATTTGTTTTATCTAAGACAATATTGTTGTGTGAAGTCTGGAGCCAAGGTCTCCATATGAAACTACATTAGACCTGTGTTTGGATTTGTGTCTGAAATGAGATAGCTGTAGTATGAAAGGGCTTTTTTTAAATTTCTTATTGTTGTATAACCTAAACTCTCTAGGACAGGGAGATTCTTGAAGGATGCCTGTCTAATACCAGTTTCCTGTTAAACTTTCACTAATTATTTTAAAATTATACTTAGGATCTGCCATGGATGTTTTTAATTTTCTGCTTTGAAAACTTGATATGTCTTCCTTCCTTTCCCACAATGGTTATTTTGGAAATTGTTTTCCTTGTTCAGGTTTGGACTTTTGAATGTGAGCAGCCCTTATGTGTGATACCCTCTTCCATTTTTCTTGGGCTGGAGTTTCTGTTGCTAAAAGTCATATGCATTCCCCATTCCTTGTGGCCCAGTGGAGCTCGGTAGGTCAGGCAGACTGAAGGTAGAGCATCTAGGTGTTGAAGAGGTGTCTGGTGTGTGAGGGTACTGTCCTGGAACTCAGAATAGAAGCCAGTGTTCCCCTGCTCTGCCACAAACTTCCTCCTTATACAATCACCTCGGATAGGGTTATTTTTCTCTCTCTGTGCCCCAGTTCCCTATCTGTAAAGCGGTGATAACAGCACTTCCTTACTTCACAGGGATGTTGTGAGGACAAATGCAGCTCAAGCTGTGGGGCTCTTGGATACTGTGGTAACTGGGAGCACAGATGGAAGAAGGAAAATGTTCCACATACAAGCTTTCTGTTCTTTGAGCCCAGTGGTAGATTATGGCACTGATGTGAATGTGGCTTCCACTGAACTCATGGCTTGACTGGTGCCATGTCTTTCCTCTGAATGTTTCCTTGCTCACTCCTGTGCTTCAGTGGGGAAAGCACTTAACGTCCTTCTGAATGTGATTGTTTGGATCCTTGGCTGCAGGCTCTGTGAGCCCAAGAGCCTGGGTGAGTCCTGCTGTCTGTTTTCCAGCCTGGCCTGCTCACAGTTACTGAATGGAGTGTGTGCTTCTGGCACCAGCCACCAAGGGCATTTCACAGACTAACTCGCACCCTGGAAGGAGTTAAAAATACGTATGAATGGATTTTCACTTGCGAAATCCAAACTACTGTAGCAGTTACTCTGAGCATGCCCTGGACTGCAGTGTAACCAGAAGAAAGCAATTGTCCCGGACATAACTGGTTAAATTTCATAGAAACCACATCCTTTGTGTTGCCACTGACAACATAACATTCCTTACTGTTTGATTTCAAGCGAAGCTTTATTACCCAGCTGTACATGCAAGTATACTTTCTTCTGAAGAATTTCTGTCCAGAGTCACCCCAGAGTGAAGCTCTTTCCAGTTTAATGTGGACTTCTTAGTCTTGTTTATATATAGTACAAGCAGGTAAGAGACAGGAAACGTATCTGCTTGATGTGTACATTGTGACGTGTGAAGGGAAGGAGGCGGTGAGTTGAGTATTTGTTCAGTTGAATCTTGCTCATGCAAATGAGTTTGGGTTTGGGAGCTTTTTGGGCCAGGAGGTAGAAATTTACTTCATTTCTTGCTTGCTCCTTGGAACACGGGACTCATGATATCTGTCTTGTTCACCTGCTTTGATAAATTCTATATTTAGTTGTCTCTGCCCATCCACTTGAACAGGACAAAAATAACTTCAGTGTAATCCATCCTCTCTGTCCTTTCCTCTCCACCCCTTCCCTCCCCTTTCCTTTCCTGCTGTTAGGTTTAGGGCATTCAGTTGTTTGGGAAGTGGTGTTTGTTTTGCTTTGTTTCCTTACAAATAGGGTTGGAGGGCAGGAGAAGACATTTATACTCCGGCATAAAATTGTTGTGAAGAGTATGCAAACTGTCAGAAACACTTCCTCCTCTCTTACAACATTTGCTGAGGGGTCAGAGTGTGCGCAGAGCGTGTGGAGGGAGGTGGAGCAGAGAGGTTGGGAAATGACTTGCATGTGGCATACATCTGTCTGACAAAAAGCCAACCATGCCAGGGGATAAATGCACAAACAAATAGTGTTTCAGTTCTGAACTCAGAGGTTGAACCTAAAGTTTGCGCAGGAGCAGCTCTTCAGATAAGTTTCCAATTGGACCTTGACTTGTGTTGTGCAAACACATAGTAGCTAGCACAGAGGAGTCTGTCCTCTAAAACCCTGCCTGGGAGAGGATCTGGGCACACACTGTGCTTTGCATGGCTTCTCCTGTGCCCCACAGTGGGCATATATATATATATATGTATATGTGTGTGTACATGTATACATTGGCTAACATAGATCAATAATACTGGCCAAAACCCAGAAGTATTTAAGCCTTAACCCCATGCCTTTAGCATGAATTAAGGTGAAGTAGCATTTCTGTTAATCTGGCTGTGGATGTTGGCTATTTTTGGATTGGATAAAGAATGTCCACTGAATTTACCAAAACGCTTGCTGCCTATGTTATCTGAAATATTATTGTCTTCCACTATTAAGCTGATAGGGATTTAAGGGAAACAGTATTGTTTTGGTGAAACTGCTTTGAAATACAGCCTGCCAAGTTCTTGTATCTTGAGCTGAGTGTTGGATATGTTGTTGTTCCTGACAGACACGTTGTCTGGAGATGTAGGGGGACTGATTGTTCCGACTAAAAATGTTGCTTTTTGTAAGTCAAGTGTTTTTTTTGATTAAAGATGTTAAAGAGGGTGATGAGGAGTGGAAAGATTGAGCGAAACCCCTTTAATTGATGCCTAATAAAATTCAAGTTGCTTTTTCATTAAATTTTTCATTTCAGTATCTGCTTTCCAAAAGAAAGGGAGAACTTTTCCTTTTTTTTTTTTTCTTTTTCCTTATTTTTGCGTTCATAGAATTACTGCAGGACAGAAGGAAGAAAGAATTGGTTCTGAAAATGGGTCACAATTTTAAAGATTAGAATTCTGTGTTCTTCCTTCTCTTTTGCCTGCATGCCAGTAAAAGCCTGAGCCATGTGGCAGTGTCAGGGAGGCAGTGCAGCCCCATTTTGACTTGCACCCTGAGCGATGCAGGTGTGGAGGACAGCTGATCATGTAGGGTCTCCTGTGGTGTGAACTGTGTAGGGCAGTACAGTGGAACCACTCACCAGACCTGGCTTGCACTCAGGAGCCAAAATCCTGGTTTGAACCTCCTCACTGTGAATTTGTAACAGGGCTCACTACCAGAGCCCACCTCCCCTCTGTGCAGGCGTGCCCGATTGCCTTGGCCCCCGTGCTCAGTCCTGCTTTGAAAGCAAAGGGCACTTGAGTTCCTAGGAATGTTAATTCCTTACTTTGCAAGCACAAATACACGCTCTGGGTGTTTAGAAAGGAGTGGGCCCTGAATTTAGAGCTTACACTCCCAGGCACGGTGTAATCCTGTTAGGAGTCTGGGCTGCTGCGACGGTCCCGGGCAGGCAGTGCTGCCTTGCAGGCATCTGCTCCTCTGCCGATTGAGTCAAGTCAATATCCTCAAAACTGTAATTTACACTGTAATGATGGATTACACTTGTCATGGTTTACAGAATTTTGTGTGGAGTGCTTAATAAAAGAAAACACTTTCTAATGCTTATTATTTCTGAAATCCAACACATCTGAACTAAAGCTCAGCGTATGCAAGGCAAACTATGCTTTAATTTTACAATTGTCTGATGGGACTTTGCGATTTATTTGTTGTTACTTCCTTAATGATGTTGCAGTCAGAGGCACTGTTTTGCTAAATGTTGTGTAAAAAGTAAATTGTAGCACAGCAGATGTTGGTATTTGGATGGATGTCGGTGCAATGGGGGGACAGCAACAGTCATCTCTGTCAGCTGTCTTCAGGCTCGGCAGGCCTGCTGCGTGGTTACTTTGGTGTGTAAAAACAGCTCGTTTTGCAACTGGGAAGTTTGGCATTACATTTGGCACTGAGCCATGTAGCTGGGTTAACACAAGTGTTTATCCAGTGATTTTCTCAAAATTGGTAACTTGGAGAGAATGTTTATTAAACTTCAGTACAAAGGAAGGGGGAATATGACTGAATCTCTTCTTTCTAAAAGGCATTGATGTTTATAGTCCTAAATTCCATTTTTTTTAAAATTCCCTTTATTTCCCTCACCTGTCTTTTTTGCTTTTTCATCATTATCCTTTTTCCAGTTTACTGTTTACAGTTTCCTTTTTAAGGATTAAGACATGGAAGCATACCTGATGAAGTGCTATAACCACCATTCTCTCTCTCTCATGTGCTGTCGTGAATTAGGTGCAAAGAACAGAGGATTGCAAATAAAGCTGATTAATTGCCACCACCCAAAATTTGGTAGAAATTCCAACTGCAGCATGAAACGAGAACCTGCTTGTATGCATATCTACAGAGCAGTTGATTTCTGTATGATAAATTACTGTAAATTTTACCTTTGGATTAAGTACAACAATCCTTGCAGGCCATCAAGAATTTTTTGTAGAACTCCTGCTAATGTTGGATGTATTTCTTTATGGAAGTAACAATTTAGACTGCATTTTCAGTAAGGACAGGCAGGAGAATGTGCAGTTTTGCAGAGCAGCACTTGCAATCAGATTTTATACCTGAAATTTGGAACCTGTTGATTTAATGTTCATTGGGAAACTTTATCATAAAGGATTAATTTTTTGAAACCATTTTGATCTTGTACTGCACTTATGATGAAATAACTAGATGTCTTCATTGCTTGAAAAGGATTCCATTTCTTTTAGAAATGGGAAAATGATTAAACTAGGAAATTTGGATTCTCTGATGAGGGGAAGAAAAGCATACAGAAAAACATTTTCTCAAACCAGTGATAGTGATCCAGTAGTGGACTTGTTCTTAGTTAATCTTGTAGCTGAGCTACAATTTTACCACCAAATATAATACTAGGACAGTAATTTTCATTTGAGTCCTTTGTTCTCTCTTTTTTTTTTCTTTTTTTTTTTTTTTTAAAGAAGAGGGTGTTACCTGTACTGTCCAATTTCTATAGCCAAATGTGTCTTCATTTAGAAAGCCGTAATTTACAATAAGTCTGCCCACAACCAAGGTTCATTTAGTGTGCGGTGGATAAATGAAAATTGCGAGTGTTCAGTGACTTTTTTGGAAACATTTTTGTCTCTTAGTTTGATGCTCAGGCTGTAATCCTGAAGTTAAAAAGGTTTTCTCACAAGGGATGGGGAAATAAATGTGCAAAGCATTAATAGGGGAATAATCTAAACCTTATAGCTTCCTCAGACCAGAGGGTGGTACAGTCTTTGTGGCCAGTGTGACATTGGAAGATGTTACTGTTGAGTGTGACATTGGAAGATTGTAATGTGAGTGTTGGCTGTGCCTGTGGAGGAGCAGGGTCAGTGCAGCTCCACCTTAGCTCTGTGTAGCATACCTACGTGTCTGTGTGTATCTAGAGGATATAGCTTTGATATTTCAACTTGCTGGATTTGGCTGCGTGTCAAGAACGAGGTCCTGAGTGGGGAGCATACGCTCCCCATGGACTGGGCACAACCTGCACTTCCAGCTGCCTGCCTTGGTGCTGGCACAGGAGCACAAGAGGACTGGGGACGGCCACAGGCACAACTGGCATGGCCTGGGGTGGGGGCCAGGCTGCCACCTCTCCCTGCCCTGCCTGTGCTCTCAGCCCAGTCGGCGCCTTCCCTTCTGCCCATCAGAGACCCAGCTTGTCCCTTTGTCAGCACTGCTGTGGTGCAGCTGTTTCAGCCAGAATTGTAGCCACAGCTTAACTCATGTCTCACACAGTTTCCTGCCTCCCAAAGGTGCCTCTATTCCTCCCCCTTTTCTCCTCCAGCTCCCCTCCCACTTTACTGGCAGCAGCAGGGTTAGCAGGGTGGCCTTGGCTTGACTTGACCCCTGTAGGGGCAGAGGAGCCCCCAGCAGCTGCCACCTGAGCTGAAAAGCATCAGCTCAGGGACCAGTGGCAGGAAATGCTGTAAAGCAGAGCGTGTGCTTGCACAGAGCAGGGCTTGCATGCAGTCTTTCTGTACGTGTGTCTGTACCTTCCTTGCCAGAAGTCCCTGAGGCACGAGCGTAGCCCCAGATGGCCTTCAGGAATGTTACCCCAGGTGACCTGTAGGGCTGCTTCTCTCTCCTTTAAAAAAAAAAAATGCTATGAGCAAGAAAAAGCAAAAAGCTGTCATATGAGTTTAAAGCTTTATTTACAGTTTTCTGGTGTTCTCACACTTAAAGTGTGGCAATCTGACTTTCCTGGACAGCTGTTGTAGTTGTTGCAAGTTCTGCACCTGATCTGTAGCTGTAATGCAGTTAGGCAAGGGATGTGTTTTGGAGTTTGTTTTGCTTCTGTTCTTAAGGGACATCCTAGTGAGAGTGGGAAGGTGGAACTACAGAGAGGGAACTGTGCTCAATTATGGGACGGGGCTTTCAGGATTTGGGTGGATGAAGGAATGTGTGTGGTGAGGAGCAGTTGTGTGATGTGCTGTGCTTGGAAAACCAGGTGTGGAGGAAAGGTGGGGCCGATGCAGCAGTCCCTGACCTCAGAAGATCCAGTGAGGCAAGTGCCAGATTTGATGCCCACAGAAACTGGTGTGAGTTTACAGCAGGCTGGGGGTAGGAGGTGATGTTTGTTTTTCCACTGCTTATAGGAGCAGTTTGAATAGAGAAGATTGGAATTTTTGCCATGACTTCCCAAAACAAAAGTATGAGGCATCACAGACTGGAAAGTGTAATTCAAGCTCCCATCTTCTGTGTCCATCTGCTTCCCACTTCTGTGTGGGATATACTGTTAATTTTTTATGCTATTTTTGAAGTGAAAAGTGACTTTAGTGTAGCAAGATGCTGTTGACAACAAGGAAATTAATTTGTGGTAGCAGTATCAAGATAGGTGGATCTTTGTTGTGTCCTTTTTCAGGTTCGTCTTTATTTAATTCCTCCTTATGTAAGAAACAGATATTAATGTGACTGACTGAAATGCATCTCTCCAAGAGCTTGCAGCTGTTAGGGAGAAGTATAATGAGCTTAATATATTAGATAACTTTGGGGTTCAAAAAATAGTTGTGACTATATGTATGTGGTTTTTAGTTGTATTTTAGACATGTTTCAGTGTTGCAGGGCTGAATTGTGGTACCACTGAAATCCAGCAGGAATTTTGCTGTTTGATTGTATTAACACAACATTTTTACTGTCTATTATAAAAGTAAATGAATTGTAATAATGTTTCTGACTGAGCTTGTGACCCCGTTGAGGCAGCAGTGTGGAGTGTGCTCTGCTTTACGGCGCTGACACGCCTCAGTCCAAGGCACAGAAATCCTTGGCAAAGTTTCTTACGCCTGTTACTCTGCTAAGCTTAGCACAGAGCTGCGGTGCCTGCTCTGCTCTTACGCTACTCAGTGGTGAAGTTGCTTTCATAAATTCTCAGCATGCAATTAAGTTGCTTTGCAAAATTCCTCGGAAGTGAGGCAGCACTCCTGTTATCTGGAGCAGATTTTCATTGCTGAGTTTGGGGTAGTGACTCAGTAAAACTTATCTGTGGAATACTAAATTTGGAGGCGTAACCAGGAGGTTGCCATGATAACAAATATTAGGACTTGTCTTCTGGGAAGTGCTTCTAATTTTTCCATTGATGGCCATTAAATGCCTCAAGATAAATGGAACTTTTTATTAGAACTAACATGGCCTCCTTGTGCTCCTCGAGGATTTTGTAGACTTGCTAGTGATAAAATGGAGAAGGGAAATCCAAATTAGCCCCAGCCCTATAAAGACACCACCTCTTTTTTTATGTTACTTCTTATTTTTTCCATTGAAATGTTTGCTTAACTTAGCTTTCATTCATCTTTCCATGAAATATTTACCCAGTAACTGTTTGTATAAACATGTTTAAAATTCTACATTGATTTTATTTTCTTGGCACTTTTAAGAAATTTCCTGATGCACAGCATGATCACACAATTACTGGTAGAGCTTTATTTGTAAGTGGCCGAAAACAACTCTGTGCATTTATGTTGAAAATTAGGACTCAAACCCAGAAGCTAAAGGATAACAATACAATGTGTTAATTTCTTACTCTCCATAAATTGCTTTTTTATTAAAGTCTGTGTTCTGCCGCTTAGTTTTTACAAAGAGAGCTTTTTTCCCCTCTTTTCAAACTGCCTGTTGGTTCATATCATCTGTTTTAGAAATGCTGCTATTTCCATAAATCTCCCCTGATGTCCTTTAGCCTTTTTTTCCTCCATTTCTTTACAATTCCCTGAGGTTTTGATTTGCTTTGTGAATGACACAATGATGTGGTAATGGGAGCCTAGAAGAGCAAGCCAGGGACTCAAGGAGTGGTGGATGAAAACATCCTCAATATGGATGTTTTCTGTTTTCTTCCTTTCCTGCTTTTTTCTTCCCCTGCTCTTGCTTTCCCATGGGCACCCACCCCCCAAGCTACGAGGTAATCTCTCATGCTCACCAACTTTGGGATTTTAGTGAGGAACCTCTGCTGAGTATTTTCCAGGTTTAATGTTTGTAAAGCAAATAAATGCATCATAAAAATCACTCTTGCCCAAGTCTTGGACTCACCTAATCTTTTTTTAATGGGACAGAGTGAGTGACCTAAAATAATTTTTAATGAATTAATGATGCTTTACCTGAACATCTCCTGTGTTTAGGTTGCTTGAGGAATACAAATTAAAAAACTGTGATTTCAGTTTTAGTTTGTTCTGGAAGAGCTTTGGTTTGTGTGTGTTTTTTTGTTTCGTCCCCTCAGACACTGCCAGTCTCTAGATGAGATTTACTGAGGAGCAAAACTGAGTTTGTGATATTCAAATCAGGCATGTGTTCAGATAAGCCGAAGAGTTAGGCAAAAAGGCAAAATACTTGAATCAACTTTCAGATGCTGTCTAGAAAAGCCCATCCTTGTTCAAATACACCAGGGTGTGGTGTGTTTGGTGTTTCTGGTTCAGTTTTTATTTTTCTTTGTATTTGTAGTAGACATAAAATCTTTGGAGGACTAAGTCACACTGTTTTTATAAGTACATGGGGTGTATTTAAGAGCCTGATTTGCAGAAATATTGACTGTATTCAGACTGAGCTTGAGGAATAGTTGTAGCTACCTCCTTCCTCTGAGGGAAGATATTTAAAAACTTGCAGAGGCTTATTAGCTTAAGTGCCTTGTTAGCTGCTTGTGCTATTTTCCATCATAGTGCCAGGGTAAAAATTACTTGGGGAGAAATAATTGTTCTAAGTATGCTTAATTCAGTTCAGTGAATCTGACACCTCCTCTGTCATTTTTATTTATTTATAAAAATGGGAGAGAGTTGGGCACCTGTCAAAAGCAGAGAAATATATGATGGTGCTTTCTGTTACAGGAATGTTTTGTTTTGTTAAGATCCTGTAGCTGCTTGCAAATTTATTGCAGAAAAGATTTCTCTAATCGTGTTGGACACCTCATGGTAGTTTTAAGTCCTTCTGTTCACACCATGAGGTAGTGAAGGTGCAATTCACTCCGAGATTGTTTCCAGTATAGCTTAAGAAATCGTCTTATATTTTCCTGTAATTTATGTAGCTATCCTTAAAACTGCTGTTTTTAATGAAATTTCATTTACATCTTCTCCCACTGGAGACAGCTGTAGGTTAGGACTAGCCTGACTAAGCTGTGCCAAAGGTAGGAGTAAGGAGTTTTTTACATGCTGATTAATTCTCTTTTGCTCCTTTGGGAATATCTGGTATTGCTTAAATTGATTGCTGTAAGCAATATGGCAACATTTTTGACCTTCTAAACTGAAATTCAGCAAAAAGGAAAAAAAAAGGAAAATACAAACCTCCATGTTTCAGTTTTACATAATTATACAGTTGAAATATAGTGGTAAAAAATACAGAGGTGTCATCTTCTGCAGTGTTGTTGGCTGGTGATCTCAAACCCATTGGCAGAGATGGAATCTGAGAACATGATAGTTGTCCATCCCCTGCATGGAGAAAGTATTGGGTGAGAATCTGTTTTTCTTTCTCTGTAATCTGGCTTCTCATCTCTCCCATGGCCAGCTTTGTGAATCAGAGCGCCCATTGCCTTCCTTAGGTGTTTCCCACCTGTGCTGTTGTGTAACTAAAGGCAGGGGCAGCTTCCAGTAAGTTTACTTTTCTACGTCGCTTTGTGGGAAGCCCTAAGCCAAGGCTGTGTGCTGCTTTCTGAAGTTAATTTACAGATGTGGGGTGCCAGGTGACCAGGAGTTGTCCTCCCGCGGCTCCC
>VZRX01002159.1:9040-22684 GCA_013398075.1 Notiomystis cincta
CGGTTCAGGATCTCAGGGCCCCGAGCAGAGGGTGCAAAGTCCCTCTCTCAGGGAGGCATTAACAGGGCACCAGCTCAGGGGCTGCTCTCAGAGCAGAGGCTCCCCCGCGGCAGGAGAAGGGACTGGGCTGCACTGCGGTGCTGGCAGCGAATTCCCTTCCCCAAGGAGCAGCTCCGAGCGGCCTCCTCCGAAACCGAGAGAGAGAGAGAGAGAGAGAGAGAGAGAGCAGCTGCCCCTGCCCCATCTTTTACCAGCCCAAATTCTCGAGGTGTCTCTGCCCCTCTCTGAGAAACCCTCAGACAGAGAAGTGCAGCCAGATGCTTTCTGGGCTTGGCCACTTCTTTTGTTTCCCTTAAGTACTATCATTACCATTTCTTAGGAACTTATGGGACAAAATTCCATAACAAAAGGAAACAAAACCCTCAACAACTGACCTCTGCTCCATGCATTTAGCAGGAGCTTTTCCGTTGACCTGGCTCATTTGAGGCTGGGTTGGAAGCAGCATTTTGCTGCCTGGAGGAGCCCATTCCCCTGAGACCCTGTTGATGCCGGTGTTGCAGCTCAGTCCAACTTCCCAGCTGTAGCCTCAAGGTGCCCTAAACCAAGAAGTGGAAAAACCTCACTCCATTTATGCTTTTCTGCCTCCTGTGTCACAGAAACAACGGCATCTAACATGGGTTTAATTCTTAGATAAGACCGGGGTCATCATTTTCTGTGATAGCAGAGAATCCTGAATCTCACATGATTTTTAAATCAGTGGTGAAATTGTAAGAGCATCAGGGTCTCCCAGCAGGGACTGGGGTGGAGCTGCTGTGGATGCTTCTTCATCTGCTGCCAAATCCTGCACCTCTTCTATCCTCCTGATGTGGCCACCTCATTCTGCTTAAACTCATGAAAAAAGGTTTATTAGGAACTTGCTACAGTAAAACCATGATCTGGGAATAAATTGTGACTCAATTTATTCACAACAGTGCTTTTTGGGCTGTAACAGTCAAGGTGCTCCAGTAACCAGCACTGAAGTCATGAAGCTTTCAGTGAAAATGGCATCCCAGAAGATGTACTCTGAGCATGAGAAAAATGTAATTCTATGATGATGTCAAGAATTTTGTCTACAGGAACCTATTGCTGAATTCTTGTCATGCTGTTTTAAAAAATAAAATATATGTTCAGATATAATAGCTTTTTGAAGTGTTTTTGCCAGTGATTCATTGTAAGATGAGTACTTGAATTCACAAATCTTGGAAAAAGCAGGGTATGCTCTGGAGGTGTTAAGTACAGTGTTTAATCTAAACCTAAACTAAAGACCCTAGGATGGGAGAGTAAAATCATAAGCACACTATATTAAGATGCTTGCTGTAGGATTCTTTTGTTATAAACCCATCTGGCTAAAATCTATGAGACTGAGACCTGAATTTCAGAAATCCAGGTTTTGGGAGTGGTTTCTGACTTCACTAGAGGGCAGCTCAGCATCACTTACAGAACATTGGATTCTACTGACCAGTTTATCCTGAGACAGCTTTGCTGATGGGAGAGGGTTTGGTTGTGGTTAGCAAGTAATTCTTTTTTCTCATCATCTCTGCATTTTATCATTAAGTAAAATTAAGTTTAAGTCGTGTGACTTCATCCATGAAATTATTAAATAATTTCAAATGAAAGATTTCTAAAAAGGTAAATCTTGCCTGTTACCAAATCTCCCTGAAGTGGCTGTGAAAGGTTTTAATGCTATTTAATATACATGTCCTGAGACTGTTCCACTCTTTGCACAGTATGTGTTTTTCCAATGTATCCATTTGAAAACAAAATGCCCAAATCCACTGATTCAAAGCAATACAGCAAATCATTGGCAGGTCTGGGGTTAGAATATGGGAATTACTGGGTCCTGGACTTGCTTTGTTTACCAAAACACAATGAATTTCTGCTATTTTTCCTTGCTCATCTTGCTGACTTCTGGTTGTAAAAGGTCTAGATGGGATGGAGCAGGGGAGTAAATGGAAAAGCTGTCATAAAACAGGTTCTTTTTACTCCTGTATCACTGGAATTGTCTTCAAATAGTGGCAGAAAGAAAGCAAATGTTAAACATTTCTTTTTTGCAAAATATGTGATGCAAGTTGCAAATTTTAAGCTCTTGCTGAGTTACTGCACTGCAGGAAAGTTTAAGCTTTGTACTAAATAACTTAATTCTTGTTGCTGCATTTTTGTTTTCTGGAAAACACAGCTTATTGCCCCATCCAATATAAAAAAGGGAAGACTTGCTTTGAGAAATAAAGGAAACCTGAAGGAACCAGTTGCATTCTGTAATGGATTTTGAGCAATGTCATTTTCACGTACTGAGGAGGTCTTAAAAGTTGGATGATAGGCAAGAAGCTGAAACTGCTACTTGTGTGTCTGGGGATATTTATTTGGCAAGGGGTGAATTACTGTTAAGTACACAGTTTGCAGTACTCTCATTCTGAAAAGCTCAGCTCTTTGTCAGTTTGCCATGTGTAAGAGTACTTAAGCTTCTGACCTATTTAAAACCTCTGTGTTTAATGCTTTTTTTCCTAGCATGGCTTTTTTCCCCAGAACTGCTAAGCTCAAGTTCTTCTAATGAATTATTTCTCTGCTTTTCCTCTCCTTCCATTCTCCTTGGTAAAATACATTTTATTGATGTAGCCCATGAAATATTTATCATGGCAGCCTTTCCCCTTCAGGCGGTGATCTTGTCCAATTTTGCAAGCTAAAGAGAATTAGGCTGGTTGGTGTTTAGAAAAGGAAACCTCCAAGAACAAAAAACCTGTCTAGATGTTAGAGTAACACTGAGTAGTTAAATTATTGGTTTGCAACTGTCTTGAATTTACTATTTGACCCTGCACCTGTCCCAGAGCTGTGTTTGTGGTGCAGGTTTAGCAAATTCTCAGAGGACTGAATGGTTATTTTTTTTCTCCCATGTCTCATTCAATATCCAGGATTGCTGGTTTCAAAATTCTTTTGGAAGTTATGGTTCTGTAAATCTCTTCCATGTGGAACTGTTTCAACTGCTACATGGTGTTTCCAACTGCTTGCTGATCAGACAGCAAATTAGTTTCTCTCTGTGGATGTGCTGAACCCATTTAAGGGCTGTGACAGTCATGGCACACCTTGGAAAGAAGCTGCTTTCTTGCCAAGGGATGCTTCTCAAAGTATTGCAAGGCCTTTGGTGATCCTCTAAGTTCCTTTTTTGACTCTAATTTGTTAGATCTACTGGGAGGATGTAGAATTCTTCTGGGGGATGTCTGAAATCAGTCTGTCCAGTCCCTCTGGGGGTCTCTCATGAAAGGAATGAGGGATTTATCTTTAGAAACAGACTGTAGGTCTGCTAATAGGTAAAACTAGCATTGAAAGAGAAAAAGGAATAATGGGAAGGATTCCACTGACTGATAAATGGGATGAGAGAGATTTGGCTTTACAAACAAACTGTAGGTCTGCTGGTGGATAAAATTGGATGCTGAGAGATGAAAGATGAAAGAAGCAATGGGAAGAACCATAAATTCCATAGGAATTCCACTGATTGACACAAGGAAAGGAAAAGGGGGGGGAGGTATACATTAGGAGGGGGTCTTAGGTGTTTCAGGAAGTCTGCATCTCTCAGGTACCTCAGCCAGTGGGGAAAGAGAGAGGGACATGCGGCTGGGAAATTGGGATAAAAGGGAAGCTGCATCATCCAAAAATTTGAGAGACCCCAGGAGAAATGCCCCATGGCCTCTCCCTTTATTCAAATAAAGTTACAGAAGTCCTCTGTCTCCTGTTTGAACAGAAACCTCTGGTGTTTGTGGATTGATTTTCCTGACAATTTTGGGGGCTCATCCGGGGCCGGTGGGCAGCGAGCGGAGCTGAAGGCGCCTCCCCCAGTTTAGGTGATCAGCTCCCCTTGGTGGTGATTGATTAGGGTCCCAGGACTGTCCAGGAGACAGACGAGTGGATATGGGGGTCCCTGAAGAGTCCGCAGGGAAGGACCACTGAGAATCTCCCCAGTGAGTAAAATGGGATCTTCGGGGAGAAAACCTGGGAGGGCACCCATGGAGGGCTCCTCCCAAACACTACTGTAAATGAGGGACTGAAACTAGAAAGCCCTCAATGGAGAATTTGGAATATCATCTCCCACTTTATTTTTAGAAGAAACTGGCCCCATATTCAATAATTACAAATATACAAGCTATTACCTATGAAAGTCATAACAGTATTTCTGGGTTTGTAACGGAGGGGGGAAGAGAAAGGGGACTCCAAACCTACAATCACTAAAACTGACACCAGAGGGTGCTTCAAGTCCACAAATGCCATCTCAGCCACACACACAAAAATAAAGCAATTCCAAAACCCCAGCAAACACTCAATCCTTCAGAGGTGAGGGAGAAAGGGCCCTTCCCACGATTTTCCCTTCCTTAAATATGTAATCATAGAGGCGTTTCTATCTTTTTCCTAATCAGCTTAACAACATGTCTGTTCTCAGAGCCAGCCAGTGATTGTTTTTTGCCAGGCACAGAAGGTTCTAGTACCTCCTCATAGAAACTTCTTCCATGGCTGGCTTCTTCCCCCCTTCACTGAAATTCAATCCATATAAAACTACCACAATGTTTTAAATTGTTTAAATGGTTTGACAATAAGTTTATAACTGGTTTAACTGATTTAATTGGTTCATCAAATTGAACAAGTTTAAGTGGTTTATCTAGTTAAACTTGTTTAATTCTCCCACTAACTTAATTCAAGTACATAGTGTAGCAGAGCAGAAGAACAGTTGACTGGGGGAAGTGTGGGGGAGCAGGGCAAGCTCTATGTAGGTGGGGTGGTCACTGCTCACCCCCTGTCCTGCAGCCTCAGTCAGCCTCTGGTCCACAGTGCAATGGGGCCACCCCATGGCCATCAGAGAACCCAAAAATGGCACTGACCTGTGATGGGCTGAGAGCCCCAGAATGACTTCAGCAACAGTGTGGGTCCCAAGAGAATTGTGAAAGTCCAGGCACACCTGGGGGAGGCCCAGCAGAGAGGAGCAGGGAAAAGGACAATGGCTGGTGACACTGCCCCCCCCACTTCCCTGTTTTCTTTTTTCTTCTTTTTGAGGGGGGGTTGATTTTTGTTTGTTTATTTATTTTACTACTGGTTTCATAAGTGCAAAAACTGCTTAACAACAGACAGAAAGCTCTGGTTAGTTATCAGGAGGAAACTTTAAACATCTAGCTGAGAATCAAACACAATCCCTCTAGGAAACTGCTTTTGGCTTACAAGGGTTGCAAAAGGTGGGGTGGGAAACATGAGGGAAAATGGAAAAAAGGCAGGAAAAATGATGTGAGCCCAGGGATCCTTTGCTCAGATTCACCAGCTTGAGCTGTTTCTGTGTTACTGCACCACACACCAATGGCTTTGGGGAATGAAACATCTGAGGCTGTGCCATGGGAAACCTGATGTTGAAGTGGTGAGGAAATCTGGTCTGACTGTGTGAGTGGAGGGTGTGGGGACTCAGGCAGGGAGTTGTCAGGTCACTGGAGCAGCCAGTGAACCTGTGATGCAGGAAGGAAAGAGCAGGTACAGCAGCAGCACGAACGTCAGAGAGCACACGAGAGGCACCACTGACGCGAGTGCTCACCACGTGCAGCCTGGTGCTTCTGTGAGCACCCACTCTGCCACCACTCCCCCAGCCCCTGAGCATGGTGTGAGGTTGAGGTTCCTGAACACGTCCAGAGGAGCACAACAAGGCTGGTGAAAGGCCTGGAGCACAAGCCCTGTGCAGAACAGCTGAGGGAGCTGGGGGTGTTTAGCCTGGAAGAAAGGAGGCTCAGGGGAGACCTCATCGTTCTCTACAACTCCCTGAAGGGTGGTTGTAGCTGGGTGGGGTCAGGCTCTTCTCCCAGGCAAGCTGGGACAGAACGAGAGGACAGAGGCTTAAGCTGCAGCAGGAGAAGTTTAGGTTGGATGTTAGAAAGAAATTCCTCACTGCAAGAGTGATTGGGCACTGGAATCATCTTCCCAGGGAGGTGGTGGACTCACCATCCTTGGACATGTTTAAAAAAAGACTGGATGTGGCACTCAGTCTAGCTGAGTGGACTAGCTGTCTGTTAATACAGTGAATTCCAGTGATCTGAGTGGTAGATCTGATAATTAGAGGCTGTGACATCTACAAGAGTAGAAAGATCCCCCAGCAGCTGGTAAGAAAGTCTAGAAGAAACTAAGAGAATTTTTCATCTGCAATGATTTCTGCAGGCTGCAAGACTCAAATGATAATCTGAAAATAAAGTGTTCAATAGCATGCAAACATGCTAAAATAATTAATTAATGCTATATTGCTTCTCTGAACTTGGGATGTGGTGGTAAACAAGTGTCTCATTACAATTCACACAGAGCTGTGCAGTGTGTTCCATACTCTCCTACCTCTATCTGGAAAGAAGCTGAATGATACCTCTGGAACTTGCACTTAAAATGAGCCATAATATCTCACTGATTTGTTTGAACATATCCTCCAGCAAATAGATCTTCCAGCAAATCATGTCTTCACCTCTGAGCAACTAAACCAGTGGAACAGGACTCCACTTGAATGTGTTTACTGCTCTAATCCTGCCTTTGCCATTTGCTGATTTCCCCCAGAAGGAGGAAGTCTGAGTACCATGCAAGATTTTCCAAATAGAATAATAAATGAGTGGGTGTTTGAGCTCTGAAAGGATGTGAAGCCCTGAAGCTGGCATAACTGATTTGGTATTTTACTTGCATAGAGTAAACCCATGATTTTCCAGCATGTTTTCAGCTCAGAAACCTGTGTGTGCTTACGCAAAACATTGCCAAGAACAAATGAAGGTGAAGTGCATATGACAAATTAATGAACAGGTCAGGCCTCTGCTATCACACCTTCCCAGCTGTGGAAGCTTTTACTAACTTTTAAGTACAGTAATTAACATTTTTCTGCGGGAGGGCTCTGCAGGAAGGGGAAGCTGAGCCCAGACCCTCTTCCCTGACATGGGCAGGGCTGTTGGCAGCCAAGCCAGATACTCCTCACAAGGACATACAGCCCTGCTCCTGCCATGAAACAACTTCTTGGTCAGATGCAAGGGGATGTTATTTGGATGCTTTTCTGTACAAGGAGGCTGCAGAAAGGCTGGCAATGGGCTGTGGGCAAGGAGAAGGTTAAAGCTCCACCAGTGGTGCACCTCAAGGCTGCAGTTCAGTGTGGGGAAGATGTGCAAGAAGAGGGGAAAGTTCATTTTTCTTCTACTGTTTATAGATATCAAGATTTCCAGGCACAGGGTGTCTCTGGGCATCAGTATTTCACGTATATATTCAGTATATAACTGTAATAATTAGAAACATCTGGTCCCACAGGTCTGGGGTGGTCCTGGGTGTGTTTCCAGCAAAAGCAGAGTAGCCTGTCGATGCATTAAGGAATCCCCAAATTCATAAGTTTTTTCTGCCTTTCCCCCATCTATCCTCTTCTGTGCTTTCAGGCAGACTCAGAAAAGGCTGCAGGAAGTCTCTAGCTCAATCAACTCCCTTAATCTGAAACTATGAGGCACATAATTGCTCTTACCACTCGTGGCAGACTTAAACCTGTGCAAAGTCGACCAGGGCTGCTCTCCAGTTAGATTATGTTCCTGATGAGCATGTCATTGCTTCATTACTTTGCTCCCTTCATAGTTTTTCTGCACTTTGATACCAAATGATCCTTTCTTCTCAAGGACACAGGGCACATGTTTCTGTGAAATATGTGATAATCTCACTTACAGACACAATTTGCTTTATGAGCAGCCATGCCACCTCCAGAGATCAGCCTAGTAGGGAGGACTAGAGAAGAAAATGTGCAAAAATTGAGTTTAGTAATTTTTTATGGTAATGAATTTATATATAATTTGATTAAATGGAAGAGATTGATATACTCCAGCTAGTAGCATATATTTCATTAACTTTATTAGGCAAAATTACTTAAGACTTCATCAATATCAAGCGCTACTCCCTGCTCAGAGTAGCATCACATCACTTACAAGCATCATTAATTGCCAGAGCATATGCTTGCACACATGCAGTAGGAGTGAGATCACTCTAAAGAACTCAGATGTATATGTTTATTTATGTCACTCAGTTTCATGGATGCATGGGAGTTTAAAAAAGGATTTCAAGGAGTTGTACATTTCATAAGTATTTGTACCTTATTCTGAAGATTTTACCCAGCAAAATGTATCAGCTGGGTATATCAGGTATTTCTGGTTGGATGAAAGTTTATAGGGTCATGGTCCCAGACTGCAGAAACCCTTGATTTTTCAGATGCTGAACACCTGTGCTCTGGCTGGAGCCAGTAGAAAACATTTGAATCACATGTGGTTACAGAGGGCTTGGGCTTCATTCCTTCTATCCCTGCACTCACTGAGTGGGATATTCATGGACTTAAACACCTAAGACCTACATAATATCAATTGTTCACCTCTAAACCTTGCAAATGAAGCATTGAATTAGCAAGCCCTTTAAAAGAAAATAGGAAAAATCATCAAAATTATGAAACTGGGTCTTGTTCCCACAGAATTCAGAAGCAGCAGGTACATCTCTCTATTTCAGACTATTTATTAATTAGAGCACCATATTTTCTCACCATGCCAGGTAAAAACACTCTTGCTTGTCCTGAGAGCTGAGGCCATCTAAGGGATTTTAGAAATGGCCACACAGATGGATTTGTGCTGGAGCAAGGCTGGCAGTACCCAGGTGAATTGGACACAGCTGTGGCAGGAGGGGTGGGGTGGGGCAGCTCAACTCAACTCAACTCAACTCAAGGAAGCTCCCTATGAGTAGGCTCAGACTAGGGCCAGAGGCTCTACATTTACCCTAGGTCAAGGTGTGGCTGAATTTGGGGAGGCAGGTAAGAATTTCCCTACAATACAGTCCTTTTCCCAGCAGTCAGATCTCTGCCTCTTGGTCTGGGTATGTGATGCTGATAATCTGCTTTGGTGCAGCTCGGAGCAGGAGTTCCAGGTAAGGGCTCTGATTAATTGTCTCTCTACAAGTTTTAGTTTTGGCATTCTGATAATAACTGAGTTCTGGAGAAGGGTATTCCCCAAAGGAATTTTAAGGGCTTTCTTTAGTGTCTTCAGGACAGAAGAGTTAATCTAAATATGCTGAACTGTCTGGAGTACAATATTTTTGCTGTTACCACAGGGATAGATGGAGGCATGATCCCTTTCATGAGAGCTCAGACTTGTAACAGGGAGGTTGTAGGCTTCCAGACCTAAAGGAGCTATTGCTGGGATAGGAGCCTGCCTACCTGTTTTGTGGTGTTTTCCCTAATTCTTGGTTCCTCACTTGTGGTTTTGATTCACCAGGACATGGGGGGCTGCCAGTTTATGGAGGAGGGAGCAGCTGCTCAGCTTCTGTGCCACCTCCTCTCTGCCCTGAGTAGCTTTCCACAGTATCTGACAACACACTTGTTTGCTCATCGTTAATCTGTGCTCACAAAAGCAAAAAACTCGAAAAATTCCAGAAAACAAAAGAACTGTAATGGGTTATTGTGACTAGGAAATCCATGGGCCCCCAATATTTAATGTAAAAACCCCCTGAAATCAGTTCCTAATTAGTTGTGCTCTGTGGCCAATTGTGTCAGGGATTTTTATGCTGCTACAAGTGTTGAATTTGGTCACTCTGCCTGCAGCCAGTTATCCTGGATGTCCTTTAGCCTGGTTTTAGCCCTGGTGCATCCTCAGTGTTCTTTGAGCTCTGATGTTTAGAATTTCACCTGGGTGCAATTCTCTCTGGCAATATTTTTGCTGATGTGGCTCCTCTAAAGCCAGAAGAGCAGTGGATGGTTTACAAGTGTGAAAAAAGGCCTCTTACTTTGTCAGAAGAAAGCTTGTTTTAATTCTGCAAAGGAGCATTTTGGTTTTATGTGTAAATAGCTGGGAAGATTTCAGCTGAAGAAAAAAAAAAGCAACCCATGTCAAGATTTGAATCAAAAGAGCCTTCTGGTGTTCTTACTCAGAAGAACCATATGCAGAGGGGTTGGTCTGGGTAAGTGTTCTCTGTGCTGGACTCTGCTACTCCAGAGAACAAGATGTTCTTTGAAGTTTAAATCAAAATTTAAGTACTTCATGTGTTCTCCTTGTCTAATAGTATGCAAAAACACACAGCTCTGATATGGAGCATTTTTTCCCTTTTCCCACTTCTCTGTTCAGATAGAAGGATTCTCATTCTAATAAATCTTTATCCAATGGAATGAAAACATGGATTTTTTTTTAAAAAAAGCAAGAGGAAGTAGTTATTAGACCTTGTGACAGAATTTTTTTCTTGTCTGCAGCTCCTGTGGCATTGGGCTGTTGATGTTCCCTGGTCCAGCAGCCCCACCCAGGGAGATGCTGCCTCTGCCTTTCCTTATTCTGACAACTGCTGTAAAGGACTCATTTGCAGGGCTAAAGCCTTTTCAGCATGATAAATTCTACTTTCTCCCCCCTACATTGTTGCTTTCCAATATCAGTTCTTCCTTTTTAATATAACTAGGCCAAGGGGATAAAGCAAGGAGCAGCTTTGTGCACCCCAGGTAAAATTTACAGCTTTTGAAAAGCTCCTGTGGCTCAGGATGTTAATTGTAACCCTGGAGTAGAGCTAGAAGTAGTAAATCTTTAATAACCTCATGTGCTATTGCTGGGAAAGGGGGAAGGATTGAACAGTCTGCTCCCCTAAACACAGCACTGTGATGTCCCTTGGTTTTTGGTGATGGCACAAACCTTGGAATTTAAAAAAAAACCCTAAAAGCAGTCCAAGGTATCCATGTATGAACAAGGGCTACCTCCAGATTTCTGCAGTGTTCAAGCAAAATCCGATTTTGTCATGGTGATACAGGTGGGAGGGCAGGAATCATGGATCCTTCTAGGAAGGGGTAGGAGAACTCAGCTGGGGAAAGGAGCCTGTTGAAGGACTGGTTCCATGGCTGGATTTAATCCTCTTCTGTTTTACCTGGGGCTTATCTTGTTTGTATGCAGAGACAAAAATCCATTTTCAGCTTCTCCCCTGAATTCCTTTCCCCTGTGTAATTTTACTGTGTATTTAAGGGGCCATCTGCAAGTCCAGCCTCAGACCAGAACTCCTTTGCTGTAGGCAAGTGTAAAGCAAAAACATGTTTTCTGCCCCCAAAAGATTTGCAAGGTTATATTTTTTGTAAAAGTAACCTTTGTTTTTCATTCTGAGCTGGTAAATTAATCTATTCTGCTGTTTAGCCATGGGTTAGATGCTAGAGTCATTTGAAGAGTATGAAAGAGGGTTAAAAAACTGTAACCATCTTCTAAAAATTTAAAATAAGTAGGTTTCATGACCTAGCAGATGAATTCAGAGAGAATCAAGTGATATATGGCAGAGGTAAGACATCTGATGAACGGCTCCAGTACAGGAGGGCAGATGATGTCAGCTTCATTTGCAAGTAATTGGTTTTGTGCATGGCTGGCATAAAATCTGCAGCAACCTGGCATTTCAACATGCTCCTCAGTACAAATGGGCAGCAAAAGCAGATGCTTTAATATTCAACCAGCAGCACTTCAACTGTACCTAATTAATTTATATAAAAGATCCATCTATTGGAGACAGAGAGCATGAAAACCACTGCAAAGCTGGAATGTTGCTAACAGAAACTACTTTCTGATTTTCAAGGTGTGTGTTTATTGCTGGGCTGGACACACCAAGGTAGGGCAGGTAGTTCAAAACTGGCTCAGGAGGTAAGGCAAGGCATGGACAACAAATATTTTTAGTGAGACAGTTGCTAGTTCATGGACAGAAAATAATCACCTGATGGCTGCTTGTTCTAGTCTGCAAACTAAGCTGTTGGTCTCATTTTGTTCTTTATAGACAGGTGTGCTCATCATCCAAAAATTCCCTACCAGATTTAGCACTAATTAGCTGTAGTGCTGCCCATCTTTGCCCAGAAATGTAAATGAGAGAGGAACACAGATGTTAAAATATCCATTTATCCTCAGATTTTGCTTGTTTTCTCTCTTTTTTTTTTTGGTCTTTTGTTGTACTTTTTCTTGTACTTTGTTGTCAGTTACATCTGGGCGCTGTGAAGGTTAAGGAATGTGGCCCTTTGTCTTTTGGAAAAGTGATTTTTGCAAAGAATCCCTATTTTTATGAAGCCTTGAGAGCAGCTGATGTCCTGTCAGTGCTTTGGGATGAGGCACTTTGGGGTGAAGCTGCAGCTGGGGATGGTTGAAGCTCTGTTGTGCAGAAGAATTTTGTGAAAGGGGAAAAACCCTTGTATCCTCTCCAAGCTTGTTTGCCATCCTGCTGCCAGGTACAAATGCCTTCCACTGAAGGGACCTGCTGTTAGAAATGCCTGGGAACCTTGGAATAAATAGTTGGGATTTGATGACAGACCCCTCTGCTGGTGCATCTCTAGTTCTCCTTGATCCTTATAAATCACAGTCATCACGGGCTGTTTTTCAGGTTTTGCTTTCCCTGTGCTGTCCCAAGTCCTGGGGAAATATGGGGCTCTGTGAGTTGTATGAACTGTGCAGAACAGGATTTAGATGTTGGTAATGTGGCTTGATCATGTCTGCACAATGTGCTGTTGGCTTAGTAAACATTTGAAAGCAAGCTATTTATGTAGAGGTTAAAACTCTGCTGACTATTTGACTGCCTGAATGAAGAGCCTGAGAGTTCAAACCTCTTTGTCTCTCTTCACATTTTCTCTGGCTGCTAAATGATTTCTATTGTATTTCATTTTATTCAGTAACCTTATCACGGACTTGAAATACATTTCAAGTGAATTTCCACTGCTTTCCCTCCTCAGACAGAAGCTGATGAAGTCTCAGTTTTCCAAACAGGCTTCACTTACAGTTGCAGAAACCTCTGAAAGCTGAGGCTGCTTTCCTTCCTTCACTTGCAGTCCCAGAGAGTAAATGGTATGCAGTGCTATAAGGAACACAACCCAAAGCTTTTCATTAAAAGTTCCTATTTCCAGAGCTGGTGGAAGTCCTTTATCAATGGAATGAGTGCAGAGCAAAGCAATGGTGTTTCATTTTCTTTGAGCCAATAATCCAATGTTCAGTCCCAAGAAATACCTTTGCTCTGCTTGTGTTGTGTTTCAGCACTGCACCATCTACCTCTAACCTGCATGGGACTGGAACTCATAGCACAGGATGGGAAAAAGCACATTACTGATTACTGGAGTGATATATCATACTTCATATAGCTCTTTCAAAATTATTAAAAATGAAGGAGCAGTGAGTTTTAATTAGGCACTTTTTGGCAGAATATGGACTGACTTTCTTTTCTTTAGTGGGCTGTGATTTTGTATCCATGTGGTTCTTTGCTGCTACTTGGAAAGAGTCATATTTTTACAGGAACATAACCCATTTTCCCTTTATTGTAATTGTTTTGGAATAAGAAGTAATCATCCAGGACTGAACAACTTGCTCTACCAAACATTTTGTTCTCAATCCTAGTAAATTGCTTTGAGAATTGAACAAAGCTCTGCTCAATCATGCAAGATATCATTCCACAGAACTCCAGGAAAGTAAACCTGCCTTAGCCCGTTGCAATCATCTTTTTTACTTCTCAAAGATAAAACTGCAGAAGCATGATTCTAAATGCACAGGAATCTGCACTCAATGAAGAAATTAGTTTATTAAAACGACTTCATGTTCCTCCTGTGTGTTGGTTGGGCACAGCCTGGGTTCTGGTAGC
>VZRX01002160.1:0-18331 GCA_013398075.1 Notiomystis cincta
AATAAAATAAAATAAAACCATACAAATTTTAGGTAATGGACCTAAAACCCATGAAGTAACAAGACATTCATCTCCCCTCTCCAGAAGATCCTTTGTTGGCCTAACCCTGGTGTGTCAGTGCCTGGTTGTTAAAGCTGATGTAGCAGAAAATAACTATCTTGGATAGAGACTGATGGTGCAGGAATATTGTTTTATGTTATGTCAGCAACAATTGCACATCAGTAGTAACTATTCCCCCTCTGCTGTTGAGTAAATGTCAAACAATGAAGAAATATTTCCCTGTGTGTGGAAATCTCAGTCCCATTCCATACTTTTCAAACATCACATACCATGTATTTTTCAGAACTAAATACTGTAACATTTTGAGTCAACAGTGGATAAAAAAAGAGTAAGGTGAACTCAGGAAGAAAAAGAAAACCTTTCTGAAATAATGAAAAAGAACTTGGGAGTCATAATGGAATAAAATTTGATGTAAAGGAAATATTCCTAAATACCATCTGAAGTTATGTATTCTCTAACTGTGTATTCAAAATAAAGTTACTCATGAAAAAGCTTCTCCTCTGGGATCTCAACTAAATTATTTGTCAGTGAACTCGTTCAATAAAGAGTTAGAAGTAAGAGAAAAGACAAACCAAGAGTTAAAAACTGATAGATTAATCTGGTCTTCATGCTTTCTTGTTTACTTTTCCACACAGTAAAATAAAAATGGATGTGCCTATGCAAGGAATAAGTAATAAAATAAAACTTATTACAGAAAAAACATACTCAGGTAAAGTGATCATGTGTGGGAACAATATTGCTTTGAAACCATACTTGAAGAAGTTGTTTTATCCACACTTCCTGGTTTAGAGTTTGTGTCTCGCATTTCGTCCTACACAGGGAATAGAAATTGAAAGTTTTTCTGGTGTTGGAGGACACATGATTCCACCAGGCCACCATAAAACACACTTCATATTTTGGTCTTCCCCTGATAAAACACCAGTGGTACCCACAGCAGGGAGGTGTGTCCAGTACAAGACACTTCTGGACGATATGGAAGAACTTTTCATCACTCTACACAAAATTATACCAGCACAATGAAAAAGAAGTTAACCATTTCCCTGAGAACCTGAATTAAATCTATGGTAAAGACAAACTCACCTATATTCATGATATAATGTGCTTAAAACAGCTAACTATATGACTGGAATGAAAATGCTAAACAATATGCATAGTATCCATTCATTGTCTGGAATTTATGAATAAGAATTGCAGCTTAAATATATAACCTAGTGTTAACACTGGGGGTAGATAAAAAATTGGATTTCAGTGCAATTTGGTGGAATTTTTAAGAGGAGGTCACTAGTTTTGATATAAAACAGGATCTCATAACTGCTTGCAGACATATGTAACTGTCAGAAAAGTTGCTGAAAATGTAAGCAATGACTCCTCCAAGAGAGATTTTCCACCTTTAGCTTTTAGGATAGCATGCCAAATATTCCATGGTTGCAATAAGTTATTCCTATCACTGGGGCAAGTAACTGAAGTTCAGGTGTTAGATGTGTCAGCTTCCATGGGATGCCAGTTTAAATGAAATAAGCATTACACATTAATAATCAGCTTTGAAGGCTAATTCCATAATTCTAACCCTCCTTGCAGTTTGTGACATTGAAATCCCTTGAGAAATGTCAGAGTAAAACTGACAGTTTCCTCACAGATTATACAGCCCATCAGTTCAACATCACAATTTATTTTATGGGTATTTTTCAGTGGTTAGGGTAAAAACTATGCAAAAGCACATATGGAGGGCAGGGAGTGGGATTACGTGTTTCTACATGTAGCTAGGGAAAAGAAAGGGGCTTCTGGGTTTGATTTATGATACCAGTGACTCAGGAAACATAATACACTTTCAACTATTATTAACATAATAATGTTCCTTTAAAGAAATAGAAGATATTTTCAAAGCATCAAATATTTTGCCATTAACTTGATATGAATTGATAATTTTAGACAATGAAGAATAATGTAGGCTATAAACAATAGTAAAAGAAAAGGTCAATCAGAGGCATTAAAATTTAAAGACTGAATTTAACTTTTGTTGCAGAAAATTGCTTTCACTAATGCCAAGTGCTTCTTTGCTCTGGGTCAAGACAACACTTATGCATGTGATTAATTTAAAACATATGCTTACTTCCATTCTTGTTCAGCAAAGTACCTAAGCCTATTCTGAACATTAATACAATGGCTGTATATTTTCACTAAACCAGGGACTTGAAAATACAGAGGCTTTAGTTGTGTTTTCCTAGGATATTATTTTTATGAGAGAAAAATAATTTGATTTTCTGTAAAGATTTGTGGTGTTTTGGTTATTTTATTTTAAATTTTATTATTTTCCACATAACAAAAAAAAGTAAAATATATCATACTGGCATTTTTTAAAGGAGATTGAAACCATTTCATAACCTTTAATTACACCCTTAACTGTATATGAATGTGTTGCAACAGTACTGCCACGGTCTGCTCTCAGGGAGACCTGTGCATTTCTGTGGTTGTTAGGTTTTTTGGTGGGTTTTTTTGTGGTGTGTGGTATGTTTTGATTTGGTTTTTGCCTTTTTTTTTTTCTAACAAGTCCATATTGTTTACCTTGCTGGATAGCAAACTGTATTTAGAGTACAGTGGGCAAAGTCTGTAAGTAGATTTTTGTAAGTATATTTTTAAACACTGGGTATACTATTCAGTACTACTCTAAAGCACTGGACAAAATTCATTCCCAGCTTTAATGATCTCATAGATCTTCAACTTAGAATAAGAATGATTTTATGTGCAAAGCTGTTTGTTGCATTTTATTCCTGGGGTCACGTAATTTATTCTTTTTTGAAGGGAACTAGAAAAGGAGGGATCATATGCAAAGTAAATTGAATAGGAAAATACAAAATAGAAATGCACTGCTTGTGCAAAGCTATGAGAAATGTTCTTTTAAAATTCTTAAAGCCACATGATGCTAGTGTCATATATATTGCACTCTTTTGTATTCAAGTAATCTTTAAACCATCAAAAATAGGAGTGTATGTTGCACTTCACTTTCTGTCATGGGCACAAAATTTCTATGTGTTCACTAAGTATTCAATCTCTCAAGTGCAGTTACACCAGTGAAATGCTTTACAAACCTCATCTTGATTTCCACTCTGTCTTGCAATATAAGGTTTTTAGTATAAATTCACATATAAATTCACTTTTTTTGCAAATATTATTTTGTTCTGTAATAGTATAATAGTATTTTTCACTTCTTTTCTCTTTCTTTTATACTTCTCCTTGCATTTTTATTTCAACACAGAAAGACACAGTGAATACATTGTGCAGAGTATACTTTTAGCAAGGATGAACCTTGACTTCCCCATTAAAAAAAAAAAGAAGCTGAAAAATCACAGAACATGTCTGTAAATCAGCAGAAAATATAATTCAAATATAATCTCAAAAATGAACCTTCAACTCCATGACCTGCCTTAATCTGTACACTTGCCTCATTAAGAAGGCTTGTGGTAAAAGAGATCTACAGGAAAATAATTTGTCCTTGTGTAACAGCAGAAAATAACTTACTGGGTCAGGCCTGAAAAGGTGTCTTATATTTTTAGCCCTTTGTATTTAAGCAGACTAAATTCTGGTGTTAAGAAAAATGTGCATTAACATTATCTGATAAATATAGTCCCAAACATTAGCTAGGTGTCTATCTGCTACAAAGCAAACTAATTCATTGAAAAATTAAAAATTGAAACCCAGTGGAATATAACTGAGTTTATATAAAAGAACCTGTGCTCCAAATACTTACAATGATCCTGATAAGTTTCTATTGCAACATATGACCCTTTTTAAGTCACCATAAAACAAGCATGCAGGTATATAGGCGAGCAAGACAAGGATGCTCCAACAGGGAAAGAATTTTTCATGTAATATCTTCTTTAAATAATCCAAACATTAATTTTCAAAAGGATCTAAGCAGTGGCAAAAAATCTCTTCTTGTTGTGAGAGGATTACTAACTTTTAAAATTATACCTTCAGCATTCACTCAACTTTATTTTCCAAGCCAAATGGGGATACAATAATCGGAATAGAGTCCTCAAAAACTTTCTGAAATAGTCAGGTCTCTGCTATTTGACATAATTAAGATTATTTGGGAGGTAGTATTTCTTCTGAGGATCTGTTTTCAATCCTCTTTACTATCCAGTGACATACTGAAAAGATCAATCACCCTATGGGATGAGAGCACATAAAATATTATAGACATTAAATCCTCCCTAAAAATTCAGATGCATTTTTCAGGTCTGTGCATTTTATTCCACAGTTAAATGATTAAGGCACATTGGGCTCCAATCTGAAAATGTGTTTAAAATCTGGAACTATGTCAGGCTGCTGTCTGAGTTTGCAAAAGGATTAGCAATTTGTGACTTGTGTCAAAATATCTGGCCTAAAGTGACAGAAATAATATATTTTCCTGACTTAATGAATGTGAAAAAAATCTGGTAAAAGAAAAAAAAGGTCCCACCACACTACACATAGAAATCACAAGTTTTTATCCTAAGCTCACAGTATTTCAGTAGCTGTGATTGCATTGGTCAGAATTTTAGAAGGGACACCTTTGTGTGACTTTGAACTGGTCACATAAACTCATTAAGGTCTTATGGCAAAGAATAGAGCCATTAGAAATTTTGATTATATTGCACTAATGTGATAGTTAATACGTATGAAAGTTCCAGGGACCACATAAAGGCTCTCTAGAATTAAAATACATGTATATGTTGATATAGTCTTATAACCCAGAGAAAGAAAAAGTAAAGATAGTCCAAAAATGCTATACAAAAGTGAAGGGATTTCTGTGGGGAAGTGCACAGCCTTTACACGGATCCTCACTACCCAAGGCTTTTCCTGTTCCTTGATTTTGACAGGCTAAACTTGTGCTGAGATTGTGAGGGTCATACCAGAGCAAATATGGAATAAAGCCCTCTCTAAAGAGCTAATCCAATGGTTGTTATCATAACCACTGGGGACAAAGGCCGTGGAAAAATAGAAAAAGGAAGGACACAGCTCTAAGGTTTGAACTTCTATCCAGGCTTTGGTGATGAAAGGAGGAAGAGATGTGTTGGGCATGGAAAGGACAACAGCTACATTCAACTGGGAATGGATTCCAGGAGGCCTGAGATACCCTGTTCTGTCTGTCTCCATGATGGGGAACCTTAGACAGCCAACAGCCCTTTTGCAGAGCTTCAGCTGGGGATGTCTGAGTTGGCCACTGGGAGAAAGGGCAGAGGAGTGGATAACACCAATGACCTGCTAGCAGTACTTCTTTTTAGTTCACTTTTTACAATTTTTCTATATAGATATCAGTCAAATAAGAAAACATATTAGTCACATATAATAGAAGGATTATACAATATTAAGGGTGCATCTTATAAACCTGCAAAAATATTAACTAAACTTTATTTTCTTTTTTTAATGATGATGACTGACACCTCAGTGATCAGTAGCTCCACTCTTCAGACAATGATAATAGATTTCACCAGATGCTGCCACTTAGAAAAATATTTTCTCTCATAAATAAAGGTGGCAGAATCTAAACCCCATTATAAGTGAGAGCTGGAACATTTCAGTTACCCCCATCAAATTACCACACAGGTGGAGGATTTCTTTCTCTATGGGATAACACTATTATTCCTCTGTATGGATTCATTCTCCCTGGACCATCTGTGTTTAATCTTGCAAAGGGCAGGTCTAATACGATGGAAAATTCATTTCATATGGCTGATCAATTCACATACTCTACCAATTTCCCAAATTGAACTTACACTTCACGTATGGCCATATTTAGACAATATTCAAAAGTAATGAATGTCATTTATGGATGGAGAGCACTGTGAAACAAATCTGTTGTCTGTTATAACATGTAAGAGTGACTGATAATAGCAACTGTGCTGTTACAGAGTATTTGACTTTCTCTAGAGCATTTCACTAAGTATTTGATAAACAATGTGCATTGTAGAATTGTTAACACAAACATTTGACATATATCAAAGTACAGTTCTTATGAGGCATCATTGATGAATTCTCTCTTACTGAAGGTTTGCCTAAATTTTATTTTTGCTAGAAAGATGATTTTTTAATTTACCAGTGATTTAAACAATCATATGATTACTTTCCTAGGAAAGTTTACTAAAGGACTGAGGAGGCCAAAATTAGAAAGAGAAAGGGTTAATGAGAGCACAGGTTATGGAATGCTTGGAATACTGAGTTAAAGGTCAGAAGGTTGCTAATTAGATTTTAATACAACCCTATCCAAAGTGTTGCAACTTGGAATAGGGAACAGATATTATATCTGAAGTATATCAGAACACCCTAGAAGATGGGAACTCAGATCATTCTTCAGAACGCTTTCACATATTAGACTGAGGTGTCTCATTTAGGATCCTGGATATCCCAGATGCCTTGTTAAAGCTGACAATGACAGGCAACACTAGGAATCTTTTCATTTACCTTGTTCTATGAGACTGATAATTAGATGCCTCAACAAAATGTGTAAACTGGGACAACTTTGTGCTCAAGTGAAGAACTTGGGTCAAGTGCAAACTGCTAAAAAGAGACTTCTCATTGAGGTGCCATGCCAAGAACTCAGCACTTGAGTCCTTGAAAGAGGAATCTCAAACAGAGGTGGGGCAGTGATCTTGCCTGTACACACACCATGGAATAGCATGTGTGATTCTAGTGTCCGCACTTCCAGAAGATGTGAAAACACTGCAGAGAGTTCACAGGAAGGACACAAATAAGATTGAGGAATCTGGGTGATATGAGGTTTAAGGAGCTATATTTATTCAGCTTATCAAAAAAAAGTGAAGAGGTGGCTTGATCTTTGTGCATAGGTACTTACATGTGGAAAAGGTGGAAAAGATAATGGGAGACTTTTCAACTCTGCTCTCAAAGGCATATCAAGGTTAAATGAGAGGAAACTGAAGTTAGAAAAGTTTAACGTTGAATAAGTGGCTATTTCCTAACACTAAAAGTAATTAAATATTAGAACAGCTAATATTTAGGACAGAGAAATAGTGGTGTTACCCCCTTTTCCATTTTGTTGTTTGCTGTGAGCATACATGCTCTCTTCACCTAACTAATTTTCTGTCTGAGTTAGGTACCATTTTAACCTCTCTTAAAATGTATATATATTCATCTTCCAGAACATGAAAGGCTTGAATCTAAATGAAATGTGGGGTGTATGGATGTTTTGGTGCAATTAGGCAATGATGGGGCATTCAGCCCAGAGGATGTAAATGAACCCTTCTGGTAAAAGATTTTATGACACATGTTGCCCACTCCAAATAGTGGCTTTTCACCCTTGCAGAAGGACACTGTGTCTCTAAGCAAATATTTTCAGGGCAAGAATTTGTCACACATTCTATCTAATGAAGAACTGACCAACACCCACTTCTATTTGGTCAGTGAAACAAGATGTTCCTCCTCCTTAATCCTCTGAAAATAGAGTGTGGAGATGAGGTAATAGGAACAAGCATGGAGAGGGAGCAACTTGGCAGGTCATTGCTTGTTTTGATTATAAAAATACGTCAGAAACAACTTTATTATTGTAAAATAATAGATATAAATACGTCTACAATTTTGCTTCTCAACAAAGCTGGAAGAATGATGACATTACCACATGCTGGTCAAGAGCAGAAGAATGATATTGTGTCAAAGTTAAGCTATGACTGGCACATTCTCTCGTGCCTTGCATGTGAATTCACTTTAGTTTGTTAAAGCAAGAACTGAGGAGCTCATGTTTCCTATATTTGGTTGGTGTAGAGGGGTAAACAGAAAGATTATTGCACAATTGAACCTTATCTTGGTTTTCACTGAATCACAGAACATATAGAAAAAGAAGTGTCCTTCACCGCGCTGAACAAAATATTAAAGGCAATGTAGATTAGAAAGAAAAATTTCAACTTGACTGAACTGTCTTCCAAGCAAACAAATATATCTGCTGCTCACTAAAGGCAAGTCTTCTCTAACAGGACTAAAGACTTAGAATGTAGAGCTGGTCTTCCCTGATAAGCAGAATCTCACTTGGCTAATTGGGGAGCAAAGAGCATAATAAGGAATATATCAGATTAGGAACACCTAGGTTTACAAGAATCCCAAAAACCACCAGGGCATTTTGTGGAAAGGTTGGCTTAGTCCATCAGCCTTCTGAAGTGGAGAAATACAGCTGTAGGCAGTTTACTGAGTTAAATGAGGCACTGAAAATGGCACCCTGCCAGCTCCATGTACATATTAAAAATTTACAGCGTGTTCTGAAGGAAAAAATTTTCATGCATTGTTCTTTTTCATAAATTTAATTCCCTCAACAGGTTTTGTCATGCAAAGATGCCTTCCTCTCCAGGAATCAGCTCTATCTTGTCCCCATGTAGCTTGCAAAAACCTGGATTTTTTTTCTGCATGTTGTTTTCTTTTGGAATTTCTACTCATTTTGCAGGTCCCATAGAGGCAGAGTAATTTTTTTAGCTGTACTTGGTGAAACTCCCATGTGGAGTAGTTAAAGAGTTTTAGTTAGTTAAACTACTTAAAGAGTGCTTTGTGAGTTAGTGAATAAGGCAAATTGGATCATTGGAAGGCCTCCAGAGCACCCCTATAACCTGTTATTCTACTGAATAGATAACACATAAAGATAAAATCACTACCTGACTGTAGATAGATCTATAGATATAGATCTGTAGATAGATTTATCTAAGGTTCATTAAAACTCACCCAAGGTATTTTGAGCTATATAGAACAGTACTGGAGCATTCTTTTACTAGCAGCTAGATGTGGTGAAACCTAGACTGAGACAGAAAGAACTTCTTTCAGCACTTGTCACCTGCTGCCAAAACCGACACGTTTCTATAAATGCAAAAGGAAGATACTAAAGGCAGCTGCTTCCCCCTTTCTCTGCCCCACCCTGCTTTGTTGGCAGCAAAGTCAACAAGAGAGGCAAATGTCAATTTGGTGAGAATCAAAGCAAAATAAGATTTTTTTTCTGAATTTTTCTTCATCTTCTATATCTGATTTGAAGGCTTAGCTCAGATTTTCTCTTGCAGAATACATGAGAAGGATGCATATGCAATTCTTCATGAGAAATTTGGGGTGCAGGATCTCTGACTGGCTTTCTTCAGGAAAATAATATTTCTTTTAATGAATTCTCCTTCATTTCTGGATGAAATTTAGAAAAAGTCTGGAAGAACCCAATCTTTTCTGACCTGTACTAATTTTTGACATTTGGAAGCATTTCATGAAGTCAGAGATAATGAACTCACTTACTGGCTGGCATTTAACTTGCTTATGTTTTCTTGGACAAGGCTTTGTAACATGTTCTGCTGCAAACACAGAAGTAGTTGTTCTGTCTGCAAAGTCAGCACTCCCATTTTTCCTAATTTGTAGTTTATTTCTAAATGGCAGAAAAACATTGTGTTTTTCTCTGAAATGCTTAAATTAGGAAAAGCAACATTGATCAGAGTCAAAGTAATTAGAAACAGAGAAAAAGATAAAAAGATGCTGTCAGTGACTATACTAATATACTTTTAGAAAGAAAACAACTGACAACAGCTTTACTAAAGTGAACAGCCTGGAAATCCAAAGTGAAATCAGTTAAACCAATATTGGAATAGAATGCAGTAAACCATTATATATTTAATCTTCCAAATGGATATACAGTGTATAATAGAATTTATAAATAATTTGATTTAGAAAAATATATTTGGTTATACTCGGTACAAGGCAAGTTTGATGTAGAATTAAATAAAACCAATATTTATTTCTTGTTGGTTTATATGATCAACATATTAAGACAAAATGCATGGTATAATTAAATTTCTATAAACCATAAAAAGCACAAAAGATGCATTTTAACCTATGTAATATATCATAGCACAATGTGCATGTGAAAGATTTCAAAGCAATTTCAATCACTACATAGTAAGAGCAATACTTTCTACAGAGACTGGCTGTGGAATGGACATTATTGCTGTGTTTTTTGAATACATTAGAGGTTCTAAGGCAGTTCCAAGGTGCAATGATCTGCCAGAGAGGCAATCAAATTCCACCTACTTTTGGAGACAAAAATCTCCTTCTGTTGAAAAGACCTCAGTGTTCTGCAAGACAGAGCTCAAACTTGGTTTTCATATGAAAAGATGAATTTGTGGTTGTATAAGTATGTAAGATTTTATACAGGAGGCAGAATGTTCCTTTTCATAAACTATACTGCACATCACAAAGCCATAAATCAGGATGCCATACAGTATGCTTGTGATCATGGCTTTAGGATATTTCCACTGTTCAAATGAAAACCAGCAATGCTTCATTTTCTTACCAAATGGCTACTCAGAAATGGATGACTGTGTAAATTTTTGTTGTAAGCTAGCTACAAAATAAATGTCCCTGGAACTTGGGACTACTGATCACCAAGATCCAGAGCCTTAGCTGGATATTTAGTTCCAACAGGTTCCTCTTTGGCCTGCTCAGTAAAGGAAAGAGGCAATGTTTTAGAAGATACAGTCCTGCTATTCTGTCATGTGCTTAAATGCCTCTCTAAAAGCATCTCTAGTTTACATTTAGATACAGTTAGTAATATAAGAACCTAGCAGTTTTTACTGAGAGGGTCACATCCTCCCTACACCATCAGCTTAGGGAGCACTATTGAAACTTCTAGTTAAGGTCCCTGACCACAGAACAAGCATTTTTCTGTGCTGACACTGCTGATCCATAGTTCCATATGGAAGTGTGCATCTACCTTCACATGCTGCATTAGTCATGTATCTGGATACAGAGAAGTCTGACATGAGTCTGTCCCACACTTTATACCTCAACAGCTCTGAGAAGTGCCATCACTCAAAAATGTATGAGCCTCAAACATACATTGTGCTACTCAGACATGAGGAGATATAAAGAGCTATGTAGTCATATTTTAAATACTGTTTCATTTGCTACTGTCCTTTCCATGACAGTCAGACTGAGAAAATGGCCAGAGAGGTGAGGTGGAAGAAATAGAGGATGGTAATCAGATGTTTTTGGAAGAGAATACTCTGACCAGATAAATCAGCAGACTGAACTGCAGTTTTCTGACGAAGGATCTTGCCCTTTCACTTCCTACAGTTACGCCATGTCCTTATCACTCAAAGAAAGCAAGATTACAATTTGCCCACTCAAACACATACCATGTGTTATTTTTAACCTACCATATAAATGGCATCTGTCTTTTTTAATCCTGGTGGTCAACAGCAAACAGTATAGCTACTTATTAGTGTAGAAAGTATATTTCCTGCTGGTCTACACAACCAAAAAAAGAGGAAATTTTCCCATGATTTCAGTGTGGGTAAAATTTTAGAACCTCAGTGTGACAAGGGAGAATAATAAACAAAAATAAGGGAAGGAAGGACAGTGATAGATAAGGGGATGATCATGGGCCACACAGTTTTATATATATATCTTGTTTCTCATTTTTTGTTTGTTTGGTTTCTATTTTTATTAATCTGTTGTTTATGCTTTCTAAAATAGTGTTCCTAAATATACAGCCATTGCTTCCTTCAAACTGTACCAGGAAGTCTGACAGGAGGCTTGCAAGAGGAGCAAAGAAGACATGCAAATTTGCCTTATTTTAACATTGCTTATTATCTAGTTCCTTCCTTAATTTCAGAAGACAGTGTGTTTCTGCAATTCATACAACTCTAAGTGCTTTGCTGGTTTCCTAACTTCTGAGATTCTTCTCATTTTGACAGCAGGTGGAGGTCCACAGCATGGATTGGACCCTTGGAGACTTCTTCTGGTGATGTTGTTCTAGTTTATTTTGTCAAAAGGATGCATCATTACTCGAAAAGATTAATCAAAAACATTTGGCTGTAGTAATTATTTTAGCTGATTTATAGGAGTACACTTTAAAAACTTTATATATGGAATTAATATTTTTACAAGCTAAGAGCTCCTTGCCATAAGGGAAAGCAAAAATTCTCTTGGTTTTGCTTTAGCACCAGCTCTGAGACAAGTGCTCAGCTCTACCAGGAGACATTGTGTGAACCAACTAAACAAAATAATTGACCACAACCCTTCCTGACACCTGCCAGTTAAAAGCAATCTTTTCTTTGGGCTATAGAGCATCTCCATCTATTAAGTCCTACTGGAATCCTTGGTCCAATTCCTAAAGCTGTCATCACATGTGCCTTCAGCAGCCTAGGTTTAATGCCCAAGGAGTTTTACATGTTAATTTAAAATGAGTGGTTGGTATTTCTGCTGAATCTTTAAAACTGTTCTAATATAGCTGAGACAGAAAGGATCCCAATATCAGATATGTCTAGACAATTTCTATTTTTGAAATACATTCAAAATATTGATTTTATGTTCCCCTTATTGATCTCTGCAGTACTGTTTCACTTAGCTATAAGCATCATTAAGGAGCTTACATGCACTTGCTGAACAAGACCAATATAAAAAGCTAAATTTATCAAAGATTTTTTAAGAAATTCCATCTCACATCAAATTAAAACATATTTTGATATGTGATGTATTATTTAGTTAAAAAAAAAAACAAAAACAAAACCCCCAACCAAACCCCCATAGATTTAGCTAACACCCCCCCACTTCATGTTTTCTCTTAAGAATTAAGTTTATATTATTAGAACAGTTTATCTAGTTAAACTACACCAAAAAACCTAAGATGAAAAAGTATTTCAATTCTTTTCATATTTCTCCAGAACATACTTTCAAATATTAGTGAGTTCCTCTGATCACAAACTAAATTATAGAGCAACGTTACATTTCATCAGGGAAAATATCTCTGATATGAGAACTGTGAGCAACTGAACTTAAATATTTTTTTAGCCACTGAGGCTTTGCTGGAATCTAGACCAAACCAATCACTACTGTAAACTAAATTTCTTACCTCTGATGGATGTCCAGCTCTTATAAAAGTACAGAGTGGATCAAAAGCTCCTGTTCCACAAGCCAGAAGATGAGTTCTGTTGTAGCGGTGAAGGACACGGACGTAATTTGCACATTCATCCTAATTTACATAAAAAATAAACATAGGGAAATACTAGCTTTTAAATTATTTCTTTTAGTATCTTATGTACTTTTAGAGGATGTCCTAATATTGAATCTTTCTATTCTATTTCACTTTATGTTATTAAGTCTGTGCCATCAGTTTCATGGGTGGGCATTTTTACATTAAAAAAGCAAGTTTAGAGCACTGATTAATCATGTTTTATTTTAGATACTTAACCAGTTAGGAATTACTAAGTTATAAAAACACACTCCTTTGCTTCTTTAATCTCAGAGATATTCCACAAAACTGAATAGATCTTTTACTAAGTATTGTTAGTTATGCTAGACATAAGATTCAGAGCACAAATGGGAATAGTCAACAAACAGCTTCTCTCAAGTTGAACAAACTTGATCTCAAGAAGAATATAATTTTCTTATTGCACTATTAATTTCTTGTATAATTAATTGCTAATCAATATTTTAAAATATTGCATAGACACATACTTTGTCTGTTTCCACTGTTTAAACTCCTTTGAAGAAGAAATATTCATTTCCCCCAGGGCAATACTTTGGTTTTCATTAATGTATTTGAAACTTCATAAATATTACAATTAAAACATTTTCAAACATCCTTTTGAGCTGTGGGGTCATTATTACTGTGCTAAACTAGAAATGGAGACAGTGAGATAAAAGTATCCATTGATTTTGGGACTCCTGGGATTCCTGGGTTTTGGTTTTAGAGAGTATTTTATATTTTGCAATGGTTTCTATGTGTGGAGCAGAGTCACTGTTCATTTCAATTCATTACTCATCATTTCTGCAACTTAGAATCCTGAGATTTAAGAGTAATATCAAGTTTAAGACATTTAAAATAGAATTAATCTGAGTAAACTTTAGCTTTTCTAGAGTTTAGATAAGTAATTTATGCAATTCTCCCAGGCTTTTTCAATAGTCAGTGAAGTAGGCCAGACATCTCCAAAAACCAATTAACACAATCCTAAAATGAACATGTGAAACAGAGTGGAAGAATTTCCTTGTTTGAAAATTTCCAGTTCTTCACTGATGATTACTCTCATTTTTGGACTGCCTTATTTGTGTGAGAACAACCCTGAGTCTTATTAACAAGCTGCAAGAACTTAATGTCAAAGAAGAGTCTGTAGGGGATTCATGGGCAGAATTCAACACCTGCAAATCCACATTAGGTTCAAAACTAAGAATCCACAGAGGTATCCCCTTTGCATGTTAATTTCCCAAATATTTGCTGACTGGCAGTAGCAAAATGATATTCCACAGGAATTTTATGATGCTATGCAGTTTTTGAATAGATGCTTTACTGGGTGCTGATGCTGTTCCTGATTCTCCCTCTCCCCCAAGTATGACCTTCCTGACTTATTCCCTCTGTTTGTTCTCAGTGGTGGTCTCCATGGTTTCCTGTTTTATCCATATACGCCTTCAGCTCTTGATCTTTGTGCCAAAATCATTTTAGGGACTTAAGATTATTTTTAAATGGGAAAAATCTACGCATTTTTCCCCCCATGTGCCTTTGTAGGAATGCATGAAAAATTCTGCAAAAAAACCCTAGGATGAGGAAATACCAAATATAGAAAAGAACTAATTCCAAATGGTGAGACTTGATCATTTATAAACAGATGACAAAAGGTGCTGTTCTGGGAAGTGTCAGGCAATAAGGCATTGCTGCCAACCCTACTAATAATGTACTGTACACAGAGCAGGGAAGAGATGTCTCATCCATGGGGACGTTGGAAATAGGTTTATTTACACTATATCAATTAATTTAATACTAGGGTTGTCTTTAGGATGCTCTATGATATATTAATAGATATGTGGAATTTTATTCATCCAAAACTTCTCAGTGTGGAGGGGTGAGCCCTCTCTCCAGAATTTGATTTCTATGTCTGAATGATTTCCAATTTTGATAAAGTAATTCAGAGGAAATGACGACTCTCACACCACAGGCTAACAGGTGTGATTCCTGGCACACTGCATGACAGCTGAAGGATTTCTTTTCCCTTGCCTTCACTCAAATCAGAAAAGCATGGTCTTATTTTAAGAGTATGCATGTGTTTGTTAAGACAAGCCTTTTTTAGCTGTCCTATTAAGTCTGTTACAAGCTCTGAAACTGTTTATGACTACAATACTTACTGTTTTACTGCTACAACATAAACTGATAACTTTTTAAGGTTATACAAGCTCATAAAAGTGGCCTGTTCTGTTATAGAGAGAGGAACCAGCGTACACGTGAAATATTTCAATGCTGAGAAGATTATTACAATATTATCAATTCTATTTAATAATTATGCCTTGAATCTTTTGCAAAGGAAAATAAAAAAAAAAGAAACAGCATGGAAATAGGAAAAAAAAAGTTTGACATAGAGCAATATTTTTCTGAGAGTTTGTAGTGTGAAAAACAGCATTAAGAACTTGAAGTTGACGAGGGGTTGATTTTCAGATATTATGCTATTAAGTCAATATTGGCTTATGGCTACAAAAAATGAAAGTGAAAAGAAAAATAGTAGAAAGGTCTTTGATTATAATTTAGATTCCTTTCAGGCTGAACAATTTATCTTACTGAATACTGAGCATGCTGATGAAAATGACTAAAGTTTCCCTGATAGTAATTAGTGTTACTCGCTCACATAGTCCATAAATAGTTAAGTACCATGTGAGGATCAGAATATTGTTTAGTATTACAATATTTCCAGATTTTAAAATTTTAAGATATTTTTCTTAGACTCTGCTTCTGGAATTTTATGATTATCTTAAAGTTCTGGATTTTTTTTCTATAAAGCAGTAGTTACACCAAACCTTCGTGCTGCAGAGAAATGTGGGAAACACATGAAGCTCTTTAAATGACCACATCATACGATGCAAATTTGAGGACTAACAATAACAAACTAGATTGCAAAAAGGCTTTGAATTTTAAGGAAACATGAGTCTGAGGGGACTATCTTTGCTTTGAAACAACAGTACCTATTTCTGCATTTATTTAACAAACATATATTGTCAGAGTAACAGCAACTACATAGTGGTGAAAGAAAGATGGTAGATCTTTAACTAGTAACAGCCTATGCTGACAGGTAGTATCAAATAAAGAGCAGATAACTTAGGTTTGGGATTCATTTAATATCACCATAAAGTTCAACCATTGTAGAAAACCACCATTTTCAAACAAAGCCACCTAAAATTTTCAAGGGTACGAAAGTAACCTGAAAAACTGCAATGAACTCTCAAGAATCTTCAAAAATTATCAGTTTTAGGCCAGGTGAATGTAAGGAATTGGGGTATTATTATTGTTATTATTATTATTACTACTACTACTATTTTCCAGTCTGGTTCCAAACCCCTTAATGTGGACAATTCTCAAGCTTTTACTTCAGAAGCTTCCTAATCTTACCGGGAATATATCGAGGTTATCCTGAAGGCTGCTGTTTGCTGTGTTTGTGGTAAAAGCTTGCATGTCCCCTTCCATGCCCTACATTCCTGTCACTGTTGCTGTAAAACCTTCATAATTTTCAGATCCTTTGGCTCAGTGTGAGCTCTCTCAGCTGTGGGATTTATTAGGTGTACTCGTGTGTGTTTATGAGGTGCAGATAACGAGCTTGGTGCACTGCAAAATTAAAGAGAACTCCCCTCCAGAAGAACTTTCATCCTGTGCTGCCAATGATATCAGCTGCTGTGTGCCAGTGAGCTTTCAGGTCTTTTCCCAGGAACTGATTACAGTCAGGGCACTGAATCACAAGAACAGAAGAGTTCTGAGGTTCATTAAAACAGAATATTTTTATTAATATAACACAAAACCTATAGGACACTATAAATTACAGTGTATTTTATAATTATTAATAACTTAACTGCTTTTTTGAATATATTCTAGAGAATGTGAATTTAAAAGATAAACTGGAACGTGAAAATGGAGAAGATAATCCATGTGTAGGAAAAGAAAAGGACATAGAAATAGAAAAGGATGATTATTAAGGTACCTTCTTTGATAGCACCAGAATAAGAACTAGAAGAAAGTTCACATGATAAAAAGTGTTCATTGCCTGTTTATGAGCTGGTTTGAGGAGCAATTAAACTAATAATTTAATGTGTTCACAGAAGTTACATGTTTTTAACCTGCAACACTTAACTTTATATCTGTGCTTTAATCTTTCTTAGGTTAGGCATGCCTGAATCCTTGTTTTGGACCAGCCACTGCTATAATTAAAGTATATTTGATCTGTAATTAGTGATACTTACAGCATCTCTTCCTTTAATTATGCATTCTTCTGCCTGCAGAGGTGTACTAGGCCAATGGATCTGAGAAAAGAAAAAAAGAAGAAAATAATTTAATTTGCAGCCTGATTATGGCAATCCAGCTTTTTTACTATTTCTCATGTGAAAGATTCTCAGATCAGAAGAATAAAATCGTAGAACAGCCCAGGTTGGAAGGTACCTCAAAAGACCATCCTGGTCCAGCCTTTGGTGGGAATGGGAGCCTAGATGAGATTATCATCACTCTGTCCCAGACATCTTTAAACCCCCCACTGACAGAAACTCCTCCATGTCCCTGGCTCCTTGTGAGGGAAGAGCCTCTGTCCTCTTTGAGATGCCGTTTAAATACTTAAATGCTGAAATACTGTGATGAGTTCCCCCTGAGCCTTGCTGCCTCTGAGAAAAAACACCTTCAGTCTCTCCAAGACAGTTGGAACATAATTGTCTTGATCAGGATAGCACAGCAAACTTATTAGTAGTCAACAGAATTTAAAGGAAGTTAATGTATGGAACATTTTATATAAATTCAGTAGAAACATCTATGCTAAATCATCAGTGATTTTCAACATAGTTATTAATTTTGAACTACTGATTTCCTGCTTGAAGTGACACCTAGGAAAGTAAATGGTTTGCAGTGAAGTTTATAAGGGTCAGCAATTAACCTCATGGGAGTAGGATCAACTCTTCACAGTCAAATACTAGAAGTGAAGACAAATTACACAAGTGATTTCAGCTACCTACTGCATAACATCTATGTTTCATTCCAGATGCATGATTTGTTTGGATGAAAACGATATTAAACAATGACTGAGCACACTGGAATGATTACTTAATTTCTTACAACATTTAAAAATGAAAACAAAAACATGTTCACATCAGTGATATCAGGCTTGGCTGAAACCAAATAAATATCAAAAAAATGATGTCATCATTATGACATTTTTGTCAATAATCCAATCACGATTTTTTTTCTGTCTGGAAAACATTTTAAAATTAAATTCTTCTGCTAGGCTTTTTGCTTCCCTTTTTTTTTTGGGGGGGG
>VZRX01002160.1:18356-36232 GCA_013398075.1 Notiomystis cincta
GGGGGGAGGGCGTAACTGAACTATCTTAATTTGCTTGAAATAATTCTAATTTGAGAAAATCTGTGGATAAATTATTAAAACACTTAATTGCAAGACAAGTGGGGATAAATTATGAATTCTAGAAGCCTAGGGTTTGAAAGAAAAGACCCAGTTCTCTTCAATATCTTCATTAACAACTTGGATGTGGAAATCAAAGGAATACTGAATAAATTTGCCAACGACACTGAACTGGGAGAAGCTGTTGACTCTCTGGAGGGCAGAGAGGCCCTGCAGAAAGATCAGGACAAATCAGAGGGCTGGGCAATCCAACTGTACCAGCTGTGTCAAGTTTAACAAGGGCAAGTGCCAGATTCTGCCTGTGGGACAGTGCAACCCCAGTTCTGTGTGTAGGTCAGGGAATGAGAGCCTGGAGAGCAGCTGCAGAAAAGGACCTGGGCAGTGGCAAGCTGGCAATGAGTCAGAGTCTCTCCATTGCTGCTGTATAACCTGGAGCGGTACCTGGACGCGGCTGAATTCACATGAAGGCACTCATCCAGTCATCCTGGTCAGACCATCCTGGTTCATTCACTGCAAAACTCGGGGTCCACAGTCATTTATTTTAGTCAGTAGTCAGGAATTGAATGAAGCTTGTGTTAAGCTTATCCTTAACCCAAAACCCCAGAAGTTCTGAGATCTCTAAGATCTCTCGAGGCTAAAAGTATGAAGCCAGAGCTTTCACTTCCCAAAGACATGTTCTAACTGGCAGGCTAAAATGAGAGCTTTTGCCCACACCAGGTGTAGGTGTTAGGAACAGAGAACAGAGAAACTACAGAGGGAATAAAACACTTGACACTGTAACCTGATATTAAATATGCTGTGTGTAGGTGATTATTTTTGTATTTAGTGACTTAGTCCTGCTGTCATTGAAAATACTTTGTATGTACATTTTCCACTTAATATATACTGAATTAAATACATATACAGAATTAAGAGGAAAAGGCAAAGAGGTAACCTAATGCTCTTGTTTTCTCTGGAATGTCAAAAAGCAGCTGCAGTGGAGCTACATAAATGTGGTCCTTGGCCCAGAAACATAGAATAAGCCATAGAGTTGCAGAATGGTTTGGCTTGGAAGAGACCCTTAAGGACCAACTGGTGAAACCACCTTCTATAGTCAGGGACATCTTTCACTAGATAATGGTGGTCAAAGCCCCATCCAGCCTGACCTTGAACAGTTCCAGGGATGGACCATTCACAGCTTCTGTGGGGAAACTCTTCCCAGATCTGGCCACTGTCATAATTAGGAAGTTCCTAGTATCTAATCTAATCTACATTCTTTCATTTTAAAACCCCTGTCTCTTATCCTGTCACTACAGGCCCTGATAAAACTCTCTGTCTTTCTTATAAGGCCCCTTTACAAATCAAAGCTTCAGCATAAGGTTTCCCTTGAGCTTTCTCTTCTTCAGGCTGAACCTCAGTTCTCTCAGCCTGTGTTCATAGGAGAGATGTTCCGACCCTCTGACTATTTTTGTGGCCCTCCTCTGGACCTGCTCTATCAGGTTCACGTCTTTCTTACATGGGGGAACCCAGAGCTGGACACAGAACTCCAGGTGAGTTCTCAGATGAGAGTAGAAGGGCAGACTCAGAGGTTGTGCAGCAGTGTCGGAATCTGCCTTAGATGTTCATAGCAAATTACTGACTTCTATGCAAATTACTGACTTCTAAGGCAAGTCTGTGTTAGATACCTGAAGTTCATGAGTCTGAATTTTAACTCTAGTAATAGATATATGTCTCCTGAAGAAGTTTTTCTATCCAGAAATTAATTTTAAAACTCATGATTCTTGCAAGGCTCTTGAGTTTTAACATAAATAAGTATAAAGATTTTAAACTCTTCAAGAGTATTTTAGAATTGAGAACAAAAAATCTCTGCATGTCAGATTTTGCTAATCATACCAAATTTAAAATTAGCATAACATAGGATGTGTTAGCACTGCATGAAAATCCAGATTTTAATCAGATGCAATGGTACTCTTTAACCTGACATGTATTACTTTTCCTGGTGTTTATGTTTTAGAGGTGTGACAATTACCAGCCTTAATTTTTAATTGATTCTCTGCTGGGATTACAATTGTTTGGCAAGCTATCAAAAAGTATTTTGGGAAATTTCCTTGTGCATATGGACTGTAATAGCATCACACTGGCATACTTTTCACTGGGCTGCAGTTTTGACTTAACAATTAGCTCAAACATAATTTTTCAAAATTTTGCACCCCTTCAGATTACTGTGAATTAAGTTTTTAAATTGTTTGTTTAGTTATGTTTTCTCCTCTTGTACCACAGTATTCTCATCCTTTAGACCTGGATGATGTAATTTTAGCACTGTATTTAAAAGACAGGGAAAAGGTATTTTTAAATATACTCATCATGGGGAAAATGGAGTTGTAAGGCAGTACAGATATGGGGGAAACTTTAATTGGAGCTGGAACTGGAACTGGAGCTAATTAATGTCTCCAAACGTCCACTCCATTCAGCCACTAGCCTTAAAAAACAGGATGGTATCTATACTGAAAACTAATTTAAAGAAATTATATGAGTTTCATAGCACTTCAGGCTAAAATAGACTGCTGTGTGATCTAGTCTGAACTCTGTATGACAGGGCAATTAAGCAATTCAGCCATCCTCTTCCTAGTTTAAGTCAATAAATAGAGCTTAATTAAAAGCTACCTTGTCTTTGGCTGAAGCACAAATTCTTTAAAAATATCTGCTGATGACTGGATACTGTATATATTTATCAACAAATACATAGCCACCTTCCCTCTTGGAAGGTTATTCGAACAGATAATCAAACTCACTAAATGGTGTGCTTCTTATTTCAGTTTACATTTGTGCACAATCCTACACAGTATTCAAAGAAGACACAAGCAAGCCCTGCTCTTGCAGACTTGTGTTCAGCCAGCTCCGGAGTGGAAGTAGAGCTGCACTAGAGGCAAGATATATGATGATGTCTCTATAAATTATTACAGCAGAGATATAAAATCTGATCTGGAGCCATCTCACTCTAGGTGAGAAACAGCACAATTGAAATTTGCCTGCACAAGCCCATTTATAGAAGTGAGAAGGTTTCTTTTCAGACTCAGATTTTCCTAAGGCCCTTGAAGCAGAAGCTCTCTCTAAGGAATTTGTGGGCAAATAGGAAGAGCAGTTTATTTTCACTCCAACATGAGATGAAAAGTGGGAACAAAGGACCCCCTTTTCTATGAATTATTTGACCAATGGTGATGAGCTACTGGCACCGGTTCAAGTTTGCTGTTAACAAAGACCCTCTCTGGCACCAATTACAATGAGCTGCAATGAATTTAAAAACAAATTTGGCACCAGATACCAAAGAAAGTTTTCTATCAGTCTGTTAGATCACTACAAGCCTTTAAGGCTTTGGACCAAATCTCAAATATGTGTAAGGTTTTATTCTGAAGATGGTGTCAAAGGGAATGAGCTCTTAGGGAAAGCAAAGGTTAAGTGGAATGTGCCTACAAAGCTTTGGCTTTATACAAGGCTTTGCGTGCCTATATGGCTCTAATTCTCTGTAAACACTGATACTCACATTTCATATTCTTCATTCTTGCTGCTCTTAGTGTTGGGGCACTCTTCACATACAAACAAGACATCTAAATATCTGTTTCAAAAACATATAGCAATACTCTAAGCGATACTATAACACACTCTACATGTATTAAATGGGAGATACAAAGAGCAAAGTAGTCAAAAGAAACATAATTTGACAAATACAGAAGTGAGAGTCTGTCCCTGTTCAAGATGACATGGAAGGTTTTGGCCACAGCTGAGAGCTCAACTCAAATGTCTGGATTTCCCCACCAATGCAAGAATGACAGTAATAGTATTTTTCCCCTAATGTTTTTTCCCACATTTTTTGGGTATTTTTTTAGTGTATATGAAAATTGGTGAGGATGAAATGTGTTTAAAATAATTTGGTCGGGATATATATAAAAATAACTATTAGCTTACATGGAAAAGCTATAATCTGCCCTTGAGAGTGTTGCAGTGTATCTGAAAGCTGAAGAGAATTGAACCTGAAGAAAACATGTAGTCTATTAAATACAGATTTATAAGAGACATACTTCATATGCATCACAAGTTAAGTTTTTTTGGAAATATTGGATTACTTTGGCAGTCAACAGATCTCAATGCAAAAGCATTTTATGTCCACTCAGCATTTAGTTGTTTTTCTTTGGGATAACTTCTAATAAGCTGGCTAGAACTGAATTATTTGGTCATTTTACAGCAAAAGGCATAAATCTCCAGTTGGGAATGGATTTCAGTTTGGTTTTTAGAGAGCATATTCATATTCCAAATTGTTCAGAAGGGGATGACCATAATTTAAAAGACATAAATTGTTTCCTGGTTCACAGAAGATGAAGATCAATAAGAATCTGCCCAAAACCTCATGAAACCTCTCTTTTGCAGCTAGTGAGTCATCCTGGTTACAAGAGAGAGAATAAAACCCAGGAACCCACTCATATACTTTGAATGGATTACAACTTCTAGTTTAGATTAATTAAGCTAAACTTTTCAGTCTAAAAGAAAAGGTCAAAGACTAACCAACACACAGTTAAAGATAGATTAATTAAGAACTTTGGTAATAATTAATCAACCAGTCTCTCAGCTCCAGGAGCTGTCTCTAATGTATCTGAGCAATTAAGTTTTCCTGTAACAGAAGTGTCTCATTCCACACTTTTGCTGATAGAGCTGTAAGACCATCATACTTTCCCTAACTATGCCTGAATGAGAGCTGCACTGAGTGAACACTGAGAAAAAGAGAAAAAGCTCATGACATTTGTATTCAAGGGAGCTAGGGCCCAGTGAGGTCACATTTCTAAACGTGCCAGTCCAAACTTTATTTATTCCAGTTTCTCATATTTTACATTAAAAAAATGGGAAGAAAAGTTTTCATCAATTTGCCATAGTCTATACAGGTCCCCAGACAGAGAGCATGGTTTCAGAGTAAATGGCTGATTTTCCACCTAAAAACAAGAAGGAGAGCAATGAACTTTGAGTGTGTCCAGATGGGTTGATGGTAGTTAGACAGAAGCATGAAGTGCTCTATCCTGTTGCCTTTCCTCACAGATTTACTGCCAAATGGGGAAGAAGAGAGTGGGGAGGGAAAGCTTATTTTATAGAAACAAATGCTTTCTAAGTGTTTTCATATCCCTGAGCTCGAATATCTTGTCACAGAATATTAATAATTTGTATCAAAGTGAAAAGGAATTAACTCATATCTCACTGTTGGGGAACAAAGCTCAGTATGTAACTCTGCTCCCTGAAGAGTCAAATTCTGGTTTATTCTGTTAAATTCTGTTAAATATAGATAAATTCTCAAACAGTCTCCCTGAGTAGATTCATATCCTCATATTTAGGACTGACATTCCCAAAAGTTTATAAAAAGAATAAAGCATATAATATCTGTTCACAGTTGTGGAATATGCTAATTATGCTTGGTGATAAGCAAGGATATTTATGGTAAAGTTGGCCAGAGTGTTGACATGAGAATACTGATATTCACTTTTAGCAAGGGGGTAGAAAGAAAAGAATTTGAAACATCAGTGGTCATGCCATATAGACATCAACAAAAATATTTCTCTCAAGGGACTTTATTTTACTTTACTCAGTTTTTCTTCTTCTGCAAATAAATTAAAATATATCGAAACACATTGGGAATATTTGAAGAATTAGATAAGGAAAACATTGAAATATTTCAAGAGATCGTTTACCCACAGTCAAAATGGTCGAAGAATGCTCCTACCAGCTTCCCTTGCTACTGTGTGTTTCCAATTCTAGCTTCCAAGGGCAGAAGTGAACAAGGAATCCAAGGCTCACATCAGCTCAAACTCCAGCCTCTCCACTTCAGCTGTCAGTTTGCCAATCTCTTGTGGTTTCTACAATGTACTGACTTCTCTGGTAAGATTATGACTTAGCCCACCTTTCTCCCACAGACCACTGAGTAGCCTTCAAATGCCACTTTCAGTCATTACATAATAGTACCCCTGGCTCAAACCAATGCAAAATCCAGTTTCTAATGAAGGCTAAAAAAATAGCTGCAAGATTTATGCTACTATTGAAAACTTCTTATAGTTTACATGCTAATTTTTTTCCCTTAATATTTTCACTTCTGAAATTCCTCAAAAATACCAGGAAGATTTTATTCCTCAAAAATATAGTGGAGAAATCAGATGTCTACACACATGAGATGCTCCAAACATCTGTAACCATGCTGAAATTCAGGGAGAAACAGTTATTCGACCCTCCAAGTCTCTTCACCCGGAGTGAGCCTTATGAGTGAAGAGAGGAGGAGGGGGAAATGATAATTAGTGTATTTTTCTTAAATACAAATATGGCTTTAGAGTTCATTACCTCAGTCTTGCAACATCTAATATCCTGTGCCACATGTTATGACATGAAGTGACTAATATATACAATTATAGATATATATGGGTTTTTACTCCACCTCTCGGTAGTTGTCGCTGATCCGATCCAAACTTAGGGAATACAAGAGGTCTCTTCCTCCCACGAACAGTCGCTCTTGATACTCATCCAGCAGCATTATATGAAGTCCAAGATATCCAAATGGGCTACGAAAGACTGACGTCCTGTTTAAATCCCAGAGCTCTGAAACACAATCAGAGTGTTCCTGATAAATACCAAACAGCTTAGCTTTCATGGCTTCATTTTCATATCCTCCTAGGGAACTGGACGAGAAGTTGTGGGACATTAAAATGCTAATCATATAATCTTTGAGTAAGGAATAGACACAAAACACCTGGGAACAATTTTCAAACTAAGCCAGTTCTCCAGGAGGTTTGTCTCTGAGTCTTTACATCATAATCTTTATGCCTAAGATATGAGATGGGGAGGGATGAAAATTAGTTTTCTCCTGGGCATTTTCTGAAAAGGAAAAAGTACTTAGAATAATAACTGCAAATGGGCAAAAAAAGATAATTAATTAATGGAAATTAAAAATATCGTACTGGAAATTATGTCTTTCAAGCATGTAAAACTACAGGTTTTCAGTGTACACACAATATTTACCTGGGTTTGTATTTTTAGGAGGATGGTGTTGTGGGTTTTAAGCCCAGCACTGTCTTCACTCAGTTCACTGAAAAATATTGCCTCTAAATTCAGTGAAAACAGTATAAAATCTGTGAAATGCATATGACTAATTTTCCGACACTGATTTTGTCAAGAAACGCACTGACCTGATATGGGAATCTGAGGTTTAGCTGTTCATGATCCAGGCTAAAAACAGTTCCACTGAGAAAAGGAAATTCATTCTGGGTAATGTTGCAGAAACTTGGATTCAGGCCTCAGGAAGCAAGAAAGAGGCAAAACATGGGGCTGTTTCTGCCCTGTGGTGCAGAGCAGAACCTGGCTTGCAGCAGGTCAGAGAGGCTGAAAACCATTTTGCTGTTGAGAAGCCTCAAAAGGAGTCATTACAGAGAGTACCCTTGGACTCCCTCCAAAATGGCAGAACTTGGACTGGGGGAAAGCAACTATGTTCTGATGTCTGTAGTGTTGCAAATTGTTTTGTTTTGAAGAATTCACTCTTGGTAGAAGCAATTAAATATGCTTATCCTCACTGCTATCCATAAACATAACTTTTTCAATTGTTTGGATGTGGCCCTGCAGCTGATACTGGAAGAAGTGGGATTGTCCCAGAACTGGAGAAGATAAATGAGGCTCCATCCAGTTTGGAGGCCTATGCTCACATGCCACACCAGCAATTATGTTCATTTGTCCATGCTGCACCTTGTCCAAACCACAGCTGATGATCTGTAAGCAAGAAGTTTATTGTTCAAAAAGGGTATTAATTTAATCCAACAAATTGATACAATTTCCATTAATTTTAAATTATTAAATATATTGTGTATGTGATGATAAGTGAATTTAGTAGTAGGATAAATATGTTTTGCTCCATTTACTAGGTAAGCTGAGTTCAGGTCAACAGAGGCTAAAAGTAACTAGTTTCTGAAAGCTGTTTCCTTAGATGATCATCAAAATTTACATCAAAGGAGTTGTAAAAATTCAGCCTCACATATGATGTCTTTCTCGAGTGATCTTCAAACAGAATCTATTAAATAATTGTACCTGTGTGTGACTGGCCCCAGTTAACAAATGGAAAACTAAGTCACATAGAGGAATATCATGATGAGCAGAACAAGAGACTTTTTTGTCTAAGCATTGCATACTAACCAGGGGATAGACACACATTTTTTGACAGTGATACACTCAGCACACAGCTGCACAGCAATGTGGAAATGGCACTTTCAAAGCTTGCTCTCGCCAAGCAAATGAGCAGATTGCTGTTTTGGAAGAACATCGCTTGTTTCTGAACAGATTAGAAATGAAATGAAAGCAGAGCTAGAAATACACTTTCGGTCCTAAATAAAGCCACGTTTTATTTGCAAGAATATAAATCATTCAATATATTTAATTTTTTAATCAGTAACAAAAGGTTACTGTGGTAGCTTCCCCTGATTTATTTTCATGTTGTCCTGAAGGCAAATTGTTCATAAATGAGACAATATTTCTGTACATAGATCAGAAATATGACTCGTGTTCTCATAATGATGAACAGTTCTCTATCAGATCACATAAACTGGTAACTCCTCATATAAGGGTCAGTCCTGCAAAGCACACCTGTGACTTTCACTGTCTTAAATGGAAGTTGAGAATATTAAATATCTTTCAGGATCAAACTTGTAGAAAGAGATGTTTCTACTTCCAGAAAACTCCACAGACATGGGGTTGCTGTGGGGGTAGGGACAAGAGTAGAAGTGAACCTGACATCTGAAAGGGCTGGAAAACAACAAGCACTTGGGTTTGGAAGTTGATTTTGTACTGAAACATAAATGTAGCAGCATTATGTAGATCGTTTGAAAGGTAGTAGGATTTCCATACATTGTAGGATACATGAGATATTAGGATAGTGAAGACAAATAGAATTCAGCACCCCCTGAATGCGTGGAGAATGAGTGATATAGCTGAAAGTCTAAAATGATACTAGAAGCCTGTGAAACTAAGCAAGTGAATCTCACCATGGTGTGGTTTGATGTAAATGATGCAAGTTCTGAAGCAGCAGAACATCATTCTTGTAGCTCTGTGCAAAGCTGTTTGGCTCCACTGTAGCAGTGCAGGAGTGCAGCTGGACTGCTTCCAGAGGAGCTGCAGCCTCCACACACGGCACAGCCTTCACGTTCATGCAGTGCATTGTTACTTCAGAGAATCATTGAATGGCTCATGTTGGAAGGGACCTTAAAGATGATTCAATTCTAAACCCCTGTCATGGGCAGGAACACCTTCCCCTAGAGCAGGTTTCACCAAACTTTGTCCAACCTGGCCTTGAACACTTCCAGGCAGGACACCCACATCTTCTCTGGACAACCTGTGCCAGTGTCTCAACAGCCACACACAGTAAAAATTTCCAACATGTAATCTAAATCTATGTTCTTTCAGTTTAGAGCCATTACCCTTTGTTGTATCACCACATGCCCATGTACAAAGCTCCTCTCCAGCTCTCCTGTAGTCCCTTCAGACACTGAAAGCTGCTGTAAGGCATTCCTAAAGCTTTCTCTTCTCCAGGCTGAGCACTCCCCGCTCTCTCAGCCTATCTTCATATCAGAGGTGTTTCAGTCCTCTGATCATCTTTGTGGCCTCCTCTGGACTTGTTCCAACAGATCCACATCCTTCTTATGTGGGAGGCCCCAGAGCTGGACACACAGATCTCTGCACTTTGCAGTGCTAAGTTGCACTCAGTCATTGAAATCACAACACAATTGGGAGTGAGATGTTGGAATTCAAAGATTCAAAGAACTTTCCCCCAAATCTACCTTCAGTTACCTTGAAGAAGCTTCTGCTCACAAGAGTCACCTTGTACATACAGAGTCCTTGAGGTGTCAAGAGTTGTGCTCCTGCTAATGCTGATACCCTTTAATTAAAAAAAACAGTTTCTAAACAATGTCTAAACTTGAGCATAATCCAAAAAAGAGGTTATTCCTCTACCTAATACTAGGATTTAATTTCCACATTTAGGCTGGGCACATCTAGCACACTTACAAGATCGGGTGCAAATGCAATTTTCTTCAACAACCTGGCCAGAGAAAATATAGTGCTATCTAACATTTTTAAAATATTCTAATTGCTAAATTGGTCACCTGAGGAATAGCAGACATGAGGTCAATTTCCTTTTCTAAATGGATTGAAACTCACATTTTCCTCCTTATGTAAAGAGATCTAACCAGAAGTTATTAGCTACTAGATTGGTAGAGAAGGATGGATGCTTTCTCCATTTCCTGTTGAAGCTGTGCAACAAAATATTTAAGACTCAAAAAGAGTGAACAAGAAGTAGTATTCTAATTTAGTAGTTAAATTGCTTTCCTGGGAAATAAGTTCTGGCTCTGCTGCTCAAGATAGTCTATGCATTTTATATTAGACAGTGGATAAACTATACAAACTGTTCCAGTACATGGGCTAGAAACCTCAGCTTCTCCCTCATGTGTGTATTACTAAGGATTTCAGTTGAGCAGAACCCTTCCTTTTATTGAGTTTCTATAGATTTCTGTGACAAAAAATTTTTTAAAAAGTCCTTTTTTTCTGTAAAGATCTTGTGTAAAGAAGCAAAAAGTCAGAGACACAGAGGATGAATTATTCAGGGTGAATATATTGCTAGTGCTCAGCATACAGAAAAAAAAAAAAGAGGAAAGAACTTTCCTACTCTTATCTTTTGGTAAAAACAAATCTGGAGTACTGATCCATAAATTTAAGAAAATGTTATCTTTTGTGCTTTAGTGCTTTGCCATTTTAGTCTAAAGACTCAAGACCATAACTAAACCCACAACACTGCAGTGCAAACAGCATTTTACTCAACAAAGGAAAGACTGCTTCAATATTTACATACTCCTATATGGCACTTCACTTTACCTGTGAAGGCTTTAAAGCAAGTCTGGACAGTTAAATTACATTCCATAAGAGAAAAAAGTCTTATTTCTTGCTGTTTTAAAAGGTGAAAACAAACCTGGTGGTTTGCTATCTGTCTGAGAGAGTTTGCTGGCAAATATTCAGACTGATCATGCCTACCACACTTTCTCTTATAGTATATCTACTTTGGTGAACATATCCATACTGTATCCTATTTGACAAAATGGATTCTATCACACAATTGTCTAACAATGTTAATTATCTTCCTAATAGGTGATTTCTTGGATATTTTAATGAGCAGTATATAATTCTAACTCCTAAGATTATTTTAAAACAGCCATTTATGTTAGAAAAAAAAGTCACCCTATTTTTATTTCAATATTTTTCAAATATAAATGATTGATAACTTAAATATGCTTAGAAAATTAAATGTAAAAATCTCAATGCTGCTCCAATGAAACCAGAGTATAGTGACATTTCATTTTTAACACATTCTCAGAATTTAAGCACATTTTGTATAATATGTAAGTTTGGACCTTGAATATAGACAAATATCACTGCAAATTTTTGACCTTTTTATTTTTCTCAGGGAGTGACAAAGCTGTTGTTGCTCTTCTCTGTTCTTCATAGCATTACATCATCACAACTGCAAAAGTCTATTGCCTTTGCCCTTTTTTGCCCTCATAAAAATCTTTGGCTCCCCTTTTAAATTCTTCAGAAATATAGTCTCACCTCCCACACTACTTCATGCTGCAGATCATTCTTCCAGCAAAGATGTTTTCCAGATGCAGGGCACTGACAAATGAGTCCACATAAGGTGGATGTTTCAGTGTTGCTTTACAGGAAGAGTTAATGACTGGGGTTGCCTTCTGTCCCTATCAATAATGTAAAAGGTCACTGATATAAAGTCGTGGTAATGTGAGCACCTGAATGACATCCTGTGTTTCAAATTATCAGCATCATCCTGGAATATAGATACTACAGTGGAAGAAGTTTTACAAGAACTTAATGTACCTTAAGGAATTTTCATTAATTTAACTTTTTCCTATATTGCTGACAAGTGATAAAAAAATCTGCTTACATGTGACAAAAAGAAGACAGAAATAAAAATGAGGAAAAATAAAAAGAGACATAGAGGAGAGCCTAAAATATCTGTGACACAGTTTATGAACTTCAGGTCAATCATAAGACCAAGCAAAATAAGTATCTTCTGTTTTAAAACACTGGTACTTTAAGACAAATATCTATTTGAGGGTACTCTGAAGACTCATCCATCACAAGGACAAAAATATAAACTTACAAATGGTCGAATCTTTCTGACAAGGTTAAGAACTCTAATTGGCAATATTCTGCATAAAATTAGTAGCAGGAGACAGAAAATTTCTTCCCAGGGTAAGAAAAAAATAGGGAGTAAAATTCACCTACGATCCCCAATTCTGCTGAATATGAGATTAACTTGTTTTTACTTTTCTGTGCTTACAGTCTTCAGTCAAATATAACCCTGTAAAAATGATTATAGAATCATGACAGTGATTGTCAGGTAATGGAAAGTTACATTAACTAAGGTCAAACAGCAAAGAAATGAACTGGTTGGGAAGTAGAAAAGGAAACAGTGTTAATCGGCCAGAGATGGCCAAAGCAAATCCTTCTGCATGAGATTTGGTAGCAAAATCTTTGCCAATAACTGTAGTAGCAGAAATAATTGCAAATCATAACCTAACTAAAAAATCTAGACTAGCAGTAATGCTGAAAGATGCCACTACAATTTGAAAACACTGTTCTTAAGATACTTCACTGTTTTATTGGGGGAACATGAATCAGTAGGGGATGGCTTTAAAAGTCTGTGAGGGAGACTGAAGCATGAGTTTTCACTGCTTGAGGTTTTATCTGTGTGGCTGCCAGGCAGATGCCTCAGAAACCTGGCAGAGTAGGAGACAGAAAGCAAAGTCTAATAACAACAAGCAAAAACCCATTAGTCCATAACTACTTTCATATGATTCAACCTCTGCTCTTAACAGCAGGTGAGCTTGGCTGTCGAGCTCTGTTTGGAGAATGTAATTGGCTTCATGAAGGGAGCTGGTGCAGCAAAGCCCATGAATAATTTTGCTTATTTGGTTCTCTTCCTCTAAATGTTCTGGATCCAGTGATGAAATTTAAATTATAGTCAAAGCTTCAAACAGAATTTTTCACTGTCAGTCTTTCCAAATTACAGAGGCAAAAGTTTCTGAAATTAAAAGGTATAGTTTGGGGAGACAAGAATAGCTTCAATCTGTGTGCAAGACAAAACACTCTTCTGGCTTTTTTTCCCCCTAAGATTATTGGAAAAACCTAAAAATGGAACATAATCTTATCTTAGGAGTCTTAAGAATCTTAGGAAATATTTTTGTTTCTTCTAATTCTACTCAGATAATGGCAGAAACTATCTGTGTAGCTTGAAAGTCCTTAACACAGCTAATCATGATAGTTCAAGTCCTAACCCTTGATATTTCCATTCCAAATTATTATATGTCAGAGATATACTGTGATATACAAATATTCTGTCTGCTAGCAAAATAGCATATTCAGTTAGTAGCACTGTAGCTGGTTTGATTTTAGTTATTAAACAACAGAAATATAATATTTTAAAAGACCAGGGTTTATAGTATTAGTATAGTACATAATAGTAAAACCATGTAGACTTAAATAGTATTTAATAATATTTTTAATTCTTGCTGGAAACTTCTATAGTGTACCGCAATTTAAGAGTAATCACACAACATCTTCATACAAGTTGGATTTGCAGCAATTTTAAGATACATTTCTAGACTTACATGCTGGTCCAATAAAAAAAAATCTGATATTCAATTTAATGTTACTAATTCTTGAAAACAAATTTAATTCAGTGTAATAAAAACTTGATATTTTGGGGGTTTAATCATACCTATCTAGAAATAGTAGATGATTTACAGATTGTTTTAGAAGAAAACCTCTTTGTAAGTCAAATGAAAGCAGTTACAGAACCTGCTAAACAGTTGTGTATGTTGAAGTGATATTTGTTTTCTGACACTAACACATTTGACCCTACCAATTTCTGGATTTTACTGGTTTTTATTACAGCAGTAAGGTACTATGGTTTCTGATAAAAGGCCTAATCCAGAGCTCATCTGCCATTTTTCCCAATTAAGTTCATTAACTTTGAGCTAGATAATCACACCAATATAGATTAATTAGATGTGGAACAGTGTAGGAAAAATAGTTTTCCTTCTGTATTTTATCTGAACCTGAGAAACAACAGACAGAGAATCAACTCAGAATGAGAAGAAATTTTCATAATTTCAGTGTTAAACTGCTATACAAATAATATCTACCATTCATTATGCTTTTAAGGACAGTAGTTAGTTTTCAACAATAACAACAATTCCAAATATTTTAAATTAAGCTTACTATATTTTTTCCATACCTATTTCCAGTTAGAAGGATATTTCTTGCAGAGTGGTGAAGAATTTATCTTTTAAATTCTTTTCAGTATTAGATAGTAAATTTTGGCACTCATTCAAACAAATTTGCTATGGTAAATCGACATACTCACTATACCAGGGACTCTATTACCAAAAAATTTGTTTAGCTTATCAGTGGAATTTTTATTGGAAAAGGTACATGCATCCCCAAAATGCTCTCTGACAACACAGTTCAGAAATGTGGTTGTGATAGAAAATATCAAACAATTAGTTATGCAAAATGACATAACATTGTGGCTGTAATGAACTCCCAGGTCTCTGTGAGCTGCATAATGTGGCTGCCTAAAATTCTCTAGTGGCTTTAAATCCTAATGATCCTTTATTTTAAGCAAAGCATTTTAGGAGGTGATAATATATGATAATGTTGTGGATAATAAATATCTTCATCAATATTATAAAATTCTTTCCAAATAGTTGATTGTATAATAGAAAGCTTCAGAAATTTGTTTTTCTATCAAAACATTCCAGCAGAAATACAAATTGGAATTTTTTACTGTGCAATTATTCCAGTCTATGGATGACACCAGCACTCATGAAATATTCTTTGTGAACTTTATGCACTTCACCCAATGTACCTCTAAGGAAGTAAGCAGAGAAAGAAATGTCCTTTTAAAATTATACTCACAGAATATGTTTTACATTATGTTTAATATCTTAATGGTGTTAACAAGTGAAATAATTGATTTATAAAGCTTGAGTTTTAGGTGGTACATATGGTTCAAATAACCACAGACCTCTGCTGATGAAACACAGACAGTCCAGTCTCTTGAGGACCTGATTTATTAAGGTGTACCAGTTACTACATGCTTATTACCACACCAGTATGGGAAGAGTAGAATTCTTCCTATGGAGAGACCCTGTGTTTTGACAGAAAGAGAATCTGGTGCTTTCATTTAAAATGAAGATGCCAAGAGTCAGGGGTTTATGCTATTCGAAATGGCTGTTAAATTGAATTTCCCCTGTAAAAGATGGATAAAAAGGAGCTATCTCATGTGATTTTCAGCAGCATATGCTCTTGGGCAGGATGGCATGTGATTGACAGTGTATGTAAGGCTATCTGGAGTCATCAACACGAAAAAAACAGAACAGAGGAGAAAGGAGGCATTGTAAGAAGAGTAAAAGGCAGAGGGAAAATTGAAATGGAAATAACTAAAAAGATGAAAAAAAATTTTCAAGGGTTTCTTTTTTTCCTGTGAAATAAATTACTCACAGCAGATATAGAGTTTGAGATTATATTTTATAGGTGAGTTTAGAAAGACTTGCTACACCTCACACACTGAAATAAACTCAATTTTCACTGAGCACAGAAACTCTATAAACAGCAGAGAATGAACTTATACAGAAACAAACACTATTTTGGTCCAAAGTTAGTCCAAAACTTGTTTTTTTAATTGATCAGAATATCTTCTCTGGGAAGATTTAATTCACAGAAAGGAGATGTATGGTCCTACATGATGCTGCTGCTACATCTGAGTCTTTGGAAATCCACCTCATGTAAGTTAACTGGCAGTAGTACATCCGTGATTTGACCCGGCTTTTCTGATACATCTCAATTACTTTTAAATATTGATGAATACATCAAAGATCTTTTTGTTGCCTTTATTTTAGTTATGTTATCTTTTTTATTGTTATGACACAGAGCTTTATGAAATAATTCATGCTCTTATCTTACAGGGTGGGATATGTCATATTCAGCTTTTGTTCAAAGTCAGGTGGCTAGTTTAAGGTATTTATTCAACTGTTTTTTTTATCAGAACAAAAGAAAGAGGTATTCCAAAATGGCATGTTAAAATTCCTTTATAAAACCATCCAAACATACATAATCTTAAAATAGTAATTTCTATAATCCAAATTTTAAGAATGTAATCTAAGTTTTAGATACATAATGAACTGTGGATGAATTCCAGTCCAAAATGCATTCTATAAATAAATCAAGGTTATATTTTATCAATGTTGGCAATTTTAATCACTGCAGTGATGGGCAACACATAGAAATAGCTGTCTTTGTTGTCTCTTCTGTTTCTCCCCCAGTATGCCTAATTATCTGTAAAATGCTGGTTAAGTAAATGCCTTGGAAGAAAGAGAGAGAAGAAAGCTTTATTTGAATAATTTAAGACATATTTGAAACCTTTCAGGATCAGTAATGCTTTGCAAATATTAATAGTCAAAACATTCTTCTGCCATATGACTTTGAGCTGGTAGAATTCAACACATTTGATCTTAAAAAGTGTAACTGGAGAATAAAAGTCAATAATTGGCAGCTATTAATATGGTCATGTAACTATTATGAATTGTGTTATGGATTGTTGCATATTATCCTCAAGCCTTCACAGATATGTCCACCCATCCTCCCTTTCCTTTTTTTCCTCACACTATTCATTTGTTTCTGATAGATTTTTCAAGACAGAAAAAATGATAGTGCTTGTTTAGAAGTTTATTGTACTTGGATATAAACATTATCTTTTCTCATGTCACATTTGATTATCCAACAGAGTCATACAATAGACTGTACTGAATTTCAGCTGGATTTGTGCTCTTGAGCCTTTCAGATGCTTTTGGAAAAATACCCAATGATAACAAAAGCCCCTGTTACATTGAAGTGAATTCTACATTAGAAGAGAGAAGCAATCTCCTGAAATTACATGTAGCATCCTATATCCTTGACTGACCTGATGGGAACCATAACAAATCCCCCATAAACCTCTCCCACTTCAAAATGGAACATCTACTCAGCATGACTGTCCTGAATCATTTTGCACAGGATGTAAAAACACCAAACACTTATGGGTGTTCCTTCATTAGTTTGTTCGTCATCGTAATTTAGAAATTCACCTTCATCTTGATGCTTGGTTTAACACAGGGGCTTAATTTTGGGGTCGATCTGCCTTTTCTACTTATAGCTGGCTTTACAGAAGGTAGAACATGACATAATTTCATTAATGTCCTTTATTTGTCACAAGGGCTACTGGTGTTTAGAATTATAGAGATACCATGAAAAAGAATGATTGCTACATCTGATTCATTTTTCTGTACCAAAGAGTTGTGCAGAAGTCCATGGAGATCTAGGGATTAAATCACAGACACATGGAGAATTTGGGGCTGGAAAGAACCTTCAAAATCATCTATCATAGCCCCCTGCCAGAGCCAGGGACTGTCACTGCCTCCACCATCTTGGTGACACCAACAAACTTCCCGAGAGTGGTCTCAACCCCACAGTCTATGTTGCTGTTAAAGATATTTGATAGTACCAGTCCCAGTACAGAGCCTTGAGGAGCACCATTCATTACTAGATTATGTACTGCTCAGTGCTGAAAACATACACAGCCCTGTACAACTGCTTTCTCCAGGAATTTCCAATCTGAATGGAAGGCACAGCCAAAACAAAATTTAAAAAAAAAAAAAAAAAAAAAAAACCGA
>VZRX01002160.1:36253-76024 GCA_013398075.1 Notiomystis cincta
CGAAATTAAAGAATTTCCATCATGAAGATTTGGTAAATGAGAAATTAAAAATTTCAGTATTCACAAAATTTTCCAGGGTTTGAATTTAGCTCTACATGATTTGCAATGATCACTTAGCAAGTCTGCATAAAACTGCTGGATGCTTCACAGTTTGAATGCAAGTACAAAGGGTGAGCCACAGGCTACTGTCCTGGGAATTTGCCCTCATAAAAAAAGGGGGCAGAACACACAAAAGATAATGGAACCAGCAGAGAACATTTTTATCTTTTTTCAAAATTTGTAAAGATTTGGAAAATGTTTCCATGCCAAACTGGAAATTAAGCTTCAAATACAGAGCATTCTCAAACATCAAAAAATCCAGTTATTTTCCCATGGATGGAATTATTTTGATAATTTGACATATTTTATTTTGATTAATGAAGTCCGGTCTTTTTATAGTAAGTCAACTAACATTTCAGAATTACATGTTCTTAAAACAAAATAGAAGTCTTAACTTAAAACATGTAAATATCCCCTTTTTTGCCAAAATAGTAGTCAATGGAAAAAAATTTAAATTTCCATGAATTCATAATGCTTCATAGCGGAAAAAACACCAAAATCAAAACTCAAAACCAGAATCTGTACAGCTACCAAAGACCTTCTGCATACCTTTAAAGCATCTATTACTATGCCTTCTCTAAAAAAGATGATTTTAATAAAATTTAGCTATCTCCAAAAGCAAAAGAACTTCTGAAAAAACTGCCATGGATTTTTCATAGTAGTGTGTAGAGATGGAAAGATGTAGAGAAAAATTAATATAGAAGACAAAATTCAGAATCCTTTTACAAAATTACAAGACAATTTCTAAATACCAACTTTTGAGATATGCTGGTTACATCCAAAATTATTGTCAACATAAATATGAAAGATTTGAAGATATTATGTTAGAATTATAGATCCCAAGTACCATATACTTAATCTGCAATGTTTTTTCTTAGAATAAAATAGAAACAGAAATTTATATTCTGCACATTATTAACAGGAGGGGGACTATCTGAGGACAAATTAATTTTGTAATACATGCTGCATATTGCACTAGTATTTATACATCAGGATACAATTCTCTATGCCTGACACCAGGAAAAATATGTAAAAAGGACATAATGAACTGTATGAAATAGCTTGTCACAGAAAAACATATTTATCAAACTGTCAGAAGCAAGTACACTTAGGGATGAATAGGTCCAAAACATATATTATTTAACTGAGAGCTATTTAATTGTTTATATTATATTTCATAAATACTTTAGAGGAAAATGTTACACTTAAGTAGTTCTGCCACTTATTATATAAGCTTAACTAAAGTTCAAGGGAATTTTCTCTCTTTGAGAATTAAAGAATTGTGTCCTATTCGGACCCTTGTAGGATATTATAAAATAGTGTCTGATGTGAAGGCACTGAGACACATTTCTTTACAAAGAAAAATAAAAGGAGGCAAAGAATTAGAAAATAATCACAAAAGTAAATGAAAATGCAATGTATCCAGTTTGTTTCTGCCAGTGTTATTTACATAAATATCTCTACACACTGTTTCTAATTTCAATAGGCACTCTTGCAGGAGGATGTATTTCTCAATATAAACATCTCTTATGTACCAGTGGATGGCAGTCACTGAGAGACCACACAGACAATTATGTGTGTTATATGCCACAAGAAACCCCCCAAAAATTGCGTTTCATTGCATCTTTTGCAATCTCATTCACTCATTTGAATTGTGTGCATGATAAGTTTCAAATGTTCTCTACTCATTTTCAACTGTTGGAAGCAATGGAAGATAAAGTTGTCAAACCTCAGCATAATTATACATATTTTTTGGTTCTGAAAAAAATAAAGGGAGAAATAAACAGCAAATACTGCAAAGACAAGACAAGGCATTGTGGTGGGTAATTTAGCAATATGGGTACAAATAATGTAAAAGTCAGATCTATTAGTTTCAGAATAATCTGCAAAGGCAAGCAATGGAACTCCTAGTAGATGAGCCAATTAAAAAATGATAGGAGAAAACATCTGACAATATGCTTTAGTTAGTAGCTGTACACTAGTTGTGGAAAGGATTAACTGTCTTCCAGGTTATTTCCCCATTTTAATTTTCCATAATATAATTTACACTAAAGAATAAAATTTTCTACAAGCACGGGATACTGATACCAGATCATAAGTTGGATGTGTCACATTTCCAAGTAAAATATTTCTATGCAACAGTAGGATAAACAAAAGAATATTTATATCCATCTCCTTGGAAAATATTAATCCAAGGAAAATATTCTGTGACCCACAGAATGTGTGTTTTGGTGCATGTGCTCAGGTATGTTTATATGTATATACAAAACGTTATTTCACACAAAGCTCTCATTTTTTAAGCAAGGTTCCTCAGTATCTGAAACTATTCTAATAAAGGTTCAAAAAAAGAAAGTTATAATGAGAATCAATATTTGCAAAAACAACCTTGGCTTTTTCTTTTCCCTGCTTCACCTTCTTTTTTCTTTTTTTTCCCTTTTGAAGTTAATCTAAGTGATACCAATACAAAAATAAAGCTCAACTCCAAAATTTGTAAAAGATCTTATTTATACCTACACATTCCTATACAAGTGTAGCTTGGTGCTGCTATTAATGGCATTTGACAGTAACTATTTTTCCTGTGGTTAACAGTTCTTTTGTCTATGTCCATCATCATTATCTGAATAGCTTTAAAAATGCTAAACCACTATTGAAAACAATTACTTTCTCTTCCATGTAGAATTTAGCATTTTGGTAATTCATAGGTCACATAGTCAATGGAATTTGTGCTGCTTTTTTTCTTGCTCTATTTAGAAGGGTTATAAAGATCAGAAGACAGGTCCTTTAGGAGGATTTATTTTCACTCTGTATCTGTTGGTGATTAATGGTAAGGATTTACATGTGCTCAAGTAAAGCAGCAATATGGATGCTGTCTGTGCTGAAAACTGGAAGCTGTGGTGTTTGCACAGATGCCTTGACACTGTCAAGGCAGCTGTGGCTCCCACCAAATCAGCTGCCCCTGTTCTTGCATTTTTACCAAAAATTAAAGCATCAGCACCTTAACACAAATTACATGTCTTGAAATGCCATCCTCGGCTTCAAGTAAGTTGTACTAAAGACATCTAAGGAATCTCTTCATGTTAAATATTTACCTCTTTTTCACATTCTTTTGTTGGAGAGCTTTAAATGAAAATACCAAGTAGGGCAAGTATACATAGTATTAATGTAAATAGTCAGAAGTTCTATTACACAAGAGTTCTAGGAAATTTGGATTAATTTTTGCTTAGTCATCTTCATTGGTCTTTCAATATCACCCAGTTTGGGCTTTTAGTCACAGAACTCAACACACTAAATTTCACATCAAGCTACAAACTCTATGCAGATTTAGGCAATTTTTCTTGACCAATTAGGTTTTTTAAAAAAACAAAAAACAAAGAAACAAACAAAAAACCCAACACCCACCCAAAAAACCCACACCCCCCAAAAAGAAACCAAAACAAACAACCTTCCCCCCATTTGTTTAGATAAGAGTGCAGTAAACCATGCAATGGATGGACTCAAGATAGGTAGGGATTCAATTTCAAATATCCTCTAGTGTCTCCAGGCAAAAGACCATAACAGGTAAAGAAGACGGAATGACCACTGTGCAAAAGGTAGTATTGTAAATTTCTAAATGACATTTCATTTATTTATACCTGTGTAGAATCTTGTCCTTGATGCACCCTTGATGCTGTTTCTGAATTATTTATACAGTCTGCTGATCTAAATTACAGAAGGAATTATCCAGTGCTAGGAACAAGAAGATATGAAGCCTACTACTTAAATCCAAAATATTTTTTGATTTATAAAGTGATTTTAAGCTAAATTTAAAAATGAGCATCCAAACCTACTATTTGCAGCCCTTTCTTTTCTGACTGCAGTGAGCTGTAATGGTATTCCACTAGTACAGATCCTCATATTTAGACTAAAGATTCCATGTTCAGTCTCCACAGAATTTGGCCTCTCCTTACACATTAATCTTGTATAATAAGTGACAGAAGCCTTCAAAATGTATTAACACAGGTGGACCTTTGGTGCTTATTTGCAGCCCTGTGGAATAAGTGTGCTTCAGGCTGTTTGCACAAGTCCAGTAGCAGGGTTAGAGCCTGAGAGTGATAAGGTTACCTAAACTGTAGCACAACTGAAGAAAATCCAGCCATCCAAGAAAATCAAGGTTGATTTCTACATGTCACATTTAAAAACTAAATATGTGTATTGCCTGAGGAATGTATTTGAGACAGCAAAGCCTGGTAGGAAAGAATGTTTTCAGAGCACTGTTTCAACAGGAGTATTTCTACTGGGAATAAATAAACTGCTGAACGTGCCTCATTTTTTAATGCCCCACAGATGTAAACTGTATTTGATTCTATTGTCTATAATTTAATTTAATGCTTGGAATGTTGCAGCAATATACAGTAACTGATATGCCCTTTGATTGAGAAACAGCTAGACCAAAAAGTTTTATATTATTTTCCTGCTCTATAGAGCCTTCTTATTATAAAGAAAAAGTTCATTTTAGAGTGCATTTGTATTATCCAATCTTTATTAGAAACGACATACAGAACTGAGAGCATGACAATGCCTGCTTTATGTCTCATTAATTAGAAACTCTTCTGTTCTAGTTGAATGGGATTTTTCTTTGTGCTGTTAATTGTGAACAATATCTCAAAATAGTGGTTCAATAAAGGGTTGGCTGACTACTACCATCATCTGTACTGTGAAATTCTTTTTGTGAATTGTTTTCTTCCCATTGTTTTTTACATATCTTTATCCCTATTCCTGTTAAATACCTCTAACTTACTATAAAAGTTAGTACTCCATACAAGAAAGGTTTAAAGGAATGAAGAAATATTCAAAAGTACTTTTCACTTTGAACTATTTCTAGTCAGAGAATTAACTAATATTTCTATTCATGCATGGCACGACATTGTGTCTCAGGGTATAATAAAATTTTAATATTTTACTACGTATTATTTCAACACTTTTCTAATACATATAGATTAGAAAAAAATACTTTCTATTGATATGTCAATACTTTGGTTTCTTTTCAAACCAGAATATTTCTGTTGTTTCACAGCTGTTCTTCAGACACCAGATACATGGTATCTACATTTTAAATTTTAGAAAGGGTTAGTGGAATAATTATAATGCAAAAGTTCTTATAATAAAAAAAATGCATTTAAACATATTTTTACCTGATTATATATATCATTTTTTTTTATATATAACCATTGCCTAGCCACAATCTGTTAAGACACCTGAAGGATATCTTAATTTTTCCATAAAACTAGACCTTGACTATCTAGGTTAGTTAATGCTTACTTAACTTACACTGTGTATTAGATTTTGTTCTCTTCATGAATTAATTTTGACATGAGCAACAGACCTCCTAAAATTATGATTAGTTATATGCAAAGTTTCTTTCTGGCAGAAGCAACTCGCATATTAGGCTGCATACATCTGGAAGCTGGTTGAAAGAAAACATATTTTGTGGTTGTTTCCACCATTGATAGGAAGTGAGAAAGGTGAGACTTACATTTTTGTCTTGTTTATCACTATTTAAAATGGTAACTAGGCAAGCATACTCACCTATACACATCACATGGTGTTTAGCACAAATCAGCTAATAGGAGATCCATGTCAAGATCTAAGATTTGTAGCAGTTTAACATTGTAATAATATATTATAAAGAAGGAAAGATGGTGGTATTAGAGTGCTTATTTATTTGATCATGCTTAAAAATCAACAGAAATAGAATACTGATCATTTATTAGCATTATAAAATAATCTACTTCCTTTTGAAGAATTGGAGATTGTTGAAGGCTGAATCACTTGCTGATAAGGATACCTTCCAAATATAAATATTTGCATTCCTTGGGGGATATTCTTCTCTAGAGGAATTAAGAGCACTTTGCTTTGGCTTTGTGCCTAACTACACACCTTTAATGTGTGACAACCTCAAAACTCTTGTACAGCACAATGTACCTAGAGGTTAAGAGTGGCATCTTAAGGGGAGACCAATTTCAATTAAAAATGCAATAATAGCATTAAAATATTCACTGACATCGTCTCAGTAAGGTCTCTTTGCTGTTACAGCCAATAGGAGCTTATTGGGGTTTGCTTGGTTCTGTGTGCTCAGGGAATGATACATTTGCTAAAGGTGTGGGCAGATGCATTTCAGAGTAGGAAAAAACCCAGCAGTTTAAAATTGTTCTTCACATTATGGCACTTCAGCCTGCATTTGGGAGAGTGTCAGGTTTTACCTTCAGGACTTCTGAGCATCTCCAGTCCTGCGCTGGCTTACTTGAAGAAAGAGCATTAAAAAATCCCAAGAGATATATTTGGTAATCTTTATTTATGACAACTTAAATAGCAGAAATATGTTCAAATGAACAGAAGTAGCACTGCCTTGAAAATCAATTAATTATAAAGCAACAATAGGGTTTCTGTGCTCGATAATAACACAGGCCTACACTGTGCTCAGCACAGAAGAATCTGACATTTAGACGTCGTGAGCTAGAAAACTCTGAAAAGTATTCTAGCTTATTTAAAAATGTCTCTTGAAAATGGAAACTGATCCTACAGCTGGCAGGTTACTTGCCAGGTATTTTATTCACCTACAAGTTCAAAAGGTATGAGCCTCTAAGCTTAAGGCAGGGAGAGGCAAGTTGCCTTTGAAAAAGCAAGGAGAATAAGGCAAGAAGAAGACTGAGAGTAAAACTTCTTATGTCTAAAAAAGAACATGAACCAACTACTAGGAAAGCATTAATTATTAGTGCTGTGAGCAATAATTGCTATTACTAACGAGCACCCTCACTTACAGATATGATGACATGTTTTAAGAGACAGATTTGGGGGCAGATTTTTAATGAGCTCTCCTCATACTTACAAATACTTTGTTGCTCCCCCACAACATAGAATGGTTTAATGTCTTTTCTCATGAAACTTTAAAACTAAGTTAATTTTCTTACTCTTTCTGTAAGGCTCTCTTCCTCTGAACTAGTTGGTGAGCTGTATTAATTTTGTAAATAAAGTTCTGTAACAGATTTTGAAAAACTCTTAGGCCTTCCTCTTTCACTGAACACCACACAGAAGATTCAGTATCTCAGTGTCCAGGTGGAGACCAGCGATGAGTGGTGTTCCTCAAGGGCTGGCACTGGGACTGGCAGGGTTTAGAAGCGTGGCCAGGAGGATTGAACACACCCTCAGCACCAATCTGAGTGGCGTGGTTGACACACTGGAGGGAACAGATGTCATCCAGAGGGACCTTGGCAGGCCTGAGAGGTGAGACTCTGCAAACCTCACCAAGTTCAACAGGCCAAGTGCAAGGTCAGGGCATATGGGGCAGGGCAATATCAAGCACAAGAACAGGCTGGGTGGAGAATGGATTGAGAGCAGCCCTGGGGAGAAGGACTTGGGGCATTTGGTGCATACAAAGCTTGCCATGGCCTGACAATTTGTGCTCACATACCAGAAAACCACCTCTGTGCTGGGCTGCATCCAAAGCAGCGGAGGCAGTAGGCTGAGGAGGTGATTCTGCTCCTCTTCCTCATTCTCATGAGACCCTGCCTGCACTGCTGCATCCAGCTCTAGGGCCCCCAACATAAGAAGGACATGGACCCATAGGAACAAGTCCAGAGGAATCCATGAAGATGATTAGAGGACTGGAACATCTCTCCTTTCCATTGGAAGGAAGTGAAATAATGGTTTAAAGATGACTATTTGTCTTCTGGTTAAGTGGATACTGACTGTACTTTCTTTAACTGATTTATTTTCACTCTTTTTGTTTTCCAGCATATCCTCAAGCCATATACTCTATAGCTGGACACTGAGGTTGTTTGTCAAAGACAAGTGTAGGATTCCACCACTGCTGCTGTTTGTCATTATTTATTGTTTCCTTTGCACGAACACTATTACTGCTTGTGTGTCAACTCAACTTCAAATTGTTTTCCTTACATGTGAAATGGAAAATAGACCAGAAATGTCTTTTTCTGTTCAAATACCTTGCTAACACCACAGTCCATATAAGCTGTAGAATGAAAAATAATTTTAGCAAGAGAGATGAAAACTGAGTGTGTGGTGGAGAAACCAAATATTATGGCAAGAGTGTTTAGTGGAAACATTCTCTGGAAAGCCAAGTCTTTTTGGTGAGTAAGTGACAAAAAAGATGACTAACTGGAAGGATGATTAATCCCCTTTTGTACATAAATGTAAGAAAAATTCTTGTAAAAGAAGCAACTATCTGCAAATGTCAAGTGGGAGATATTATGAATGCACAGATTACTCAAACTAGGTTATATCCCATTAATCATATATCTTGAAATGGAATAAAAAGAGCTTTACTTTACAACTTTTTTATGCACTGTTGATGAACTCTATGTGTTTTTGTGAAGTAGCCAAACTGTCAGCTTGACAAATGTTTTCACGTGAGGGAAAACCTCAAGGCGGTGTTATTTCTCTTGCGTGCTGATGGCTGCAGGAAACTATAGCATAAAAAAAATCCAGTGTCTGGTCTTGAGGATGACTTTGATTGTGTTGGCAACAAATTTTATGATATTTAACCAAAAATTTATGGAGGAAAGTCACTCTGAAGAGTGTCTTCTCTAATCTGCATTCCATTCAATTATGAAAAATGAATAAAACAAGAGATAGATTTCAGAGACTGAATTAAAATTAATTTGTACTAAAAAGTGAACAGTGTATTAGCAGATTTATGAATAAAACTAATTAATTATAGTTCTTACTTGTCAGCATTATCTAAATTGCATTCAGCCACTTTTATCCTCAAAAAAGATAGCAAATAACATCAACACTAAAAGCTGCAGCTGATGCAACTACAACACAACCTGGAGAGGTGTGAAACTGCAACCACCTCTTCTTTGAAAAGTAGCAATTCTGTAATAGGCCCTGCTAGTGTGAAAGAATATGGTTTCCTTGGCTGAAGAGGTATTACTGAACAAAACCATTTTATGTCTCAGAGGCCACATGGCGTACATCCATAAAGCTAAAATATTCCATTGGCTTCATCTCCAAGCAACATAACGTCATCCAAACCCCCTATGTAGAATAGTCCTTGTATTGTTTCCTGAACCATGCCCAAGTATTGTTTGGAAGAGTACTGTTTTTCAAAGTTGCCAAGAAGAACATCAAAAACTTAAATACTAGGAATAATCACAGGTCAATGTTTCAGTGGTGCTTGTGCTCTGCATTTACCTTTTAAAATGATACATAATCTTTTCTAAATCTTTTCAAACTCTGCTGGGTTTGATTCCATTTGGGTAATTTTTTGTTTTATGGCGTGGCTATTCTGTTCCAGAATGTATTAATTATTATTTAAATGATATATTAGAGCAGATTTGGGAGAACTGAGAATTTCTGTTGTACCAGACATCTCACATGTGTACAATTAAGGCTCAGTTCTTTGTCTTTGAGTTAGAAAACATAGTAGGGAAATATTCACGTGCTGCCTCATAGCCAAGGAGCAATAATGAGCACAAGTCATGTCACCACAGCAAGGCTAATGAGCAGTGGTAACTTCAGTTACCATCAACAACAGCTTAAGGAAAGCATATTTGTAACCTGTTAATTAAAAAGTAGTTAAGAAGTTGCTTTGACATATGGACGTTTACAACAAAGCTCTGCATTAATAATCTTGTTAAATCTAAGAAGCATTTGAGTATGGAATGCAAAATTAAGACATTTCTTCCATTTGAAATAATCCAAATGTCACTAGAGGGATATATCCATCCACCAGGAAATCTGTACCATGGGAAAAGTTCTAGGATCTAACACACGAGTCCATTTCCCAGTGATGATACGTGGAATAATTGCTTCAAATTATGGAAATTACAATCACATTGAAGACAGTGACAGGTCACTTTTCCCCAGCATGGTCTCCCTGTCAGATAAACACGTGTTCTACAGCAGACATATATTGATAAATCATAATATACTGTGCTTAGACACAAACTCTACTTCCTAGGGAAACAGCTAAGTGCATGAACAGTGTATTATTTTTTATAAGTAACTTAGCAACTGCAATTTATTCTAGTGCCAAGAACAGAATCTAAGGGTTGTACTCAGAATTTTGCTTCAATGCCTTTTTCTATTATCAGAATCCCCATATCCAGAACTGTAAGGGTTATGTACTCCTGATGTGAGGATTCCTGCTTAGGGAAGAGCTCCAGTTACACTACTCAGCATAGGCAGGGAGCTGTCTACTACATCTCCTTAAGGAGAAATCTACAAATGATTGCTATGATTATAAATACATTATTTAGAATTTCACTCTTTCCTTCTTTTAATATATATATGTTAATATTATGTATATTATAAACTATAATAGTATAACTGTGCCAGCTCCTTACTCAACTAAAAGCATGAAAGAGTTTCATTTTCATATGCCTCTACTAACCTTTGTCTTCTCACTTCAACTATGTGATAAATCACCATCTTGTCTGCAAAAGCCAGCTTTTCTCATTTAAGAGATGAATAATAAGCTTGAGTGCACTACAGGATCAACCTTCCTGTGCCAATATTTCCTCACTCACATTTTGCTGTAGGCATAGTGCTATATTTTCCCCTCTATAATGTAGACATGCTGAATTGCATAATCCAAAATTAAACAATTTAAACTATGAAACCACAACAAAGTAGCACAAAGGAAGGAGTTAATTAGCCCCACAATAAGATTACAGATATGTTTTCTGCTGCCTCAAGTCCATTTAGTTAATTATTTAGAAATATTTTCTGATACTGAAAAGAGAATGCAAGATTAATTCTAAACTACAGGATTTGCTAATATTTATTGGCAATTTTCTGCTGACCTCAGCAAAAAACTGATGCCTCTGGAACGATGAATAATTCCAATACTGACCAGGTGACATAGTACATGTGTTGCCCCACCCAGAGTTTTCTGATAAATAATACACATCTAGAAGAATAAAAATAGATTTATATTATCATTTGTGAATGTCAATAGCATTAAAAGTCAAAGTTAATTCAATCAGTACATTCAATTATATAAGTAAAACAATCAGTTTTCTAGATTGCTGAAAGCATGTAATCCTTTTAATGTGCTTCCACTTCATGATGTAAATATTAGTTTAAATAATATTGTGTATTTATCTTCATATTCTCTTGCTCGTAGTATTTGAGACTATAAAAACTTCCTCCACACTGTTGTGTTACATTTAATTTTTTCTTATTTTGTATCAAACACTTCTTTTTCTATGTAGAATATAAATACATTTATTTGTATGGACAAAGCACATTAATATAGCATTTAAGGTATTTATAAAAGCTGAAATTATTTTTTTTTATTTTTTTCATTGTTCAATATTCTTGAATTAGGACTTTATAAAAACAGTAAATATAATTAAACAAATAAAATTATCTCCAAGTGTTGCAATAGTTCCATTGCCCATAAGTTTGTTAGAAGGCTAAAAAATTGTTATTCCTCTCAAGGAGAGGTATAAATAATCTACAAACCTTGAATTGTATTTCTCTCATTTACTTTTATATTTCTGAAGATCATTCTTGCAGGAAGAAAATATGAATGAAAGTAATTACAAACCCACAATATTAAGAATGTAAATGAGGTAGTATTCTGTAGAGGTCTAATGTCTATTTTTTCTTATCTTCACTTACTCTTCATTGTATTAATATTTGTTGCCTTGTCTGAAGCATAAAGAAAACACACATATCTAAGGTTGCTAGATATTTTCCTTTACTTTACACTAATATTTTCCATTGAGAATGCATTCAAGCAATTCCATGAAGCAGAAGAGAAATTGTAGATACTTAGGACAGAGTATGTTAAGATACTTAAAATTTATTACACTTACAACCAGGTAAAATACACAGAAGAATTTCTCTAGAAGCCAAATACGCTAAATAGAAAATCACACAGAACAGCAACAGCAACAATAAAAAGAACAAAACATTAAAAAAAAAAAAGAAGAAGAAAAATAGGGAGAGGGGGAAGGAAAACAATGACTACAAAGAATCTATCTCATCTGCTGCTCATTAGTGCACAGTAACTCACAGACTAGATAAGCATATAATAGGACTCCCTGCTGTTTATACCTAACCCTTGTTGGATGGAAATATGTTCTATCAGCATAAATGTGGCTGCATTTCAATCTGGTCACACTTTACTGGCATGTTCATTCTGTATCTTTTGTAAGACCTGCTGATGTCACATGAAAAACTCTGAAACGGTCAGTTAAGGGAAAACACTGTTGTAATAGAATATATTTGCTGTATCACTTCACTCTTTGCCTTGTCCTGGATACATTTATACAAAAATAGTTTATTTGTCCACCAAAATTCACTTTTACCGCTTCTGATTATTAGATGAGGTCATATTTCTAAATTTACAGTTTTGCAGCTACTTACTACTGTCTTGCTACTACACAACTCAAAATAGGATTTTCCTATGGCATGAGCTGTGATGAGTGGGAGATGATCTGTGTGGAAGGAAAGGACACCCCAGCACACACTAGGACTGAGTTCCCTGAGCCATCTGCACCACTAACCTGGGACTTCTTTCAGATCATGCTGCTTCAGCTTTTTCCCAGAGTAAAGTCAGTAACTGTCTCCTGAGCCACAGCAGGGACACCATGTGTTCACAGAGCTTTGCTCTGGGTCCTGGCATCAGAAGTAGGAAGCTGGAGGAGTTTTACAGAGCTGTACAAAATTTCTACCTTCTCACTTGGGAGCCCGTCCCTGGTCCTGGTAGGTGATAATGAAACCTGTTTAGAGGCTTGACAGGGGAAGTGGTGCTCAGCATCCTCTCTGGTTTGCATCTCCCCCATGCCTTTCCCACAGGGTTTCCCAGTTCATGGAAGTGTCGAATCTATGATTTTATGACTGTCTTACCTATGCCTCAAACAGTATTTCCTAATGCCACTGGAAACACTTCTGTTAGTAGATTTTAGGCGCCCCTCTTTCTTTTTATGGCCAGTACCACTGCTTAGCTAATAATCTCTCTGATATCAGCTCTTAGACTTCAGTTTTCTTCCTCCTTCTGAGTCCCAAAAATCTTGGCTGCAGCTTTTAACAGAGTCATTTGTTATGGACCTTTATGTTCACATCCAAACATTCAATACTATTAAAATTTCATTTAGTTTATTTCAGTCTAACACTTCTTTCTTAAGGTCATCTATTTTGTTCATTATCTGCTAATTTCTTTAGCAAATTGCTTGGTTTTCTGCCAAGCCTATAAATGAGTCTATTAAAGAAGATGCATTCCATGAATAACCCTTGTAGAATTCTGAAAAAAGCCCTCTTCAAGTCCAGCTACTATCCTTTTGTTTTTCTTAGTTTTATAAGGTGTGTGCTAATACCTGTCCAACCCTAACCTTTTGGCTGACTAATGGCATTTTGTAGCACTATATTAAATGTTTTACTGAAGTCTAAACACATTTACTCCACTACATTTCTTGTCTGAAGCAATTAATCTTATATTAAATAACATATATTAGTACAAGTAATTGCATTTATCTTTGATGAAACTGTCTTCAATATCATCTTGCTTTCAGTTTAATTCTGTTTTAAGGACTGGTTTCTTCCCTTAAATTGAAGGAATACTCCACCTAAATTTAGCAAAATATAATGTAGGCATCTGGTGCAAAGTAGCCTTTTAGGTTCCAAAGGAAAGATGTAAGCATATGCGAAGAGTAAATCACTTCATACATTAGCACCCATATATATACACAGACATATTTGGAATTAAATGAGATACCTATTTTCTGTCTTGAATGAACTAAGATCCATACTTTTTGAGAGCTGGATCAGCCCATAGCTGGAGCTGAAAAAGTCTGTGCTTTCTGCCTTGAGGTTGTGAAAATCCTTTTCATTTTTTTCTAAAATAAAGACACCTCACTTTTATAAATCTATTGTTAGTAATAACCTTTTATTTCCAATTTTGATATTATTGCCTTTATTGAAAGCGAATTTTTATTTAGCTTTTGCCATACTTAGATAATCTCCAAATTCTGCCCTTACTGAAGAGTGATCTAATTGCTTTCTCCTTTCTATTATCTCTTTCACATACCTAAAGGTCTTACAAATGCAGTCATGGTTGAGACTTCTAGATGTTTTAAAAAATATATTACATAAGCATATTGAATGTCGTATAAGGAAATAAAAAAGAAAAAAATTTAATTTGATCTTTAAAGAAAAAAACAAAACAAACCAAAAAACAAACCAAAACCCTATTGATTTTAATTAGCATGACTTAATAGACCCTAAGAAAAAAAGCACTGATGCACGTCTGGAAAAGCCTGGCTCCCAGTTCCAGCCCTGCAGCCTCCTCCAGTGGGTACAGTGGAAGGACTTGACTGAGAACAGTAGCTGAACTGACAGCTCTTCATTCCATAGGCTTTTGCTGCTGCATTTTAACATGACCACCACAGATAGTTTTTTCTGAAATCCAGTTGAGGGTGCCAACTCTAAGGATACTACTCTGAAAATAACGGGAAAAAAATCTACTTCTGTGCTATAAACATAACTATATCCTTATGTCAATGTTATGTTTTGTGCTTTTCAGTGTCAAATTGGACAGCAGTGACACAAAGCCTGTAATATAAAGTAAAATGAATTCCAGATGGATTGCCCCAGTTTGTTATTTCAGTAGCATTCAGAACAATTTTAATTTATTTTTACTAAGAATTGTAACTTACAACGATGCCTTTGATGGTTTAGCTCAAGGGTGTAAATACATAAATATATACTTGTGCTTTAAAATGAAGACCAAAAAGTCCTTAAATATCAGTAACTTAACAGCTAGTCAGATGTTGCAGCATATGGGATTTGGAACCTTTGGCAGTGGTCTTCATCCAAACTACCCTATAGTTTTATAATTGTATTAGTTTTTAATATATGTATAAAATGAGACACACACACCTAAAATATAGTTCTGAACCTACTTTGTTTGGATTCAGACATCCTTATTTATCATTAATCATTCATCAGAAGACTTCAGTGAAGTCAGTTTTGAGGCAGGTGCAACCTGGTTAAAAAAGGTATGGCAAGGAAGAGGGACAGGGCTTGTTGACACAAATGAGCAGACATGATTTCACCCTTGTCTACAGCAAGTTCATTGTCTTGGAGGGAAGACTCTAAGGTAGTGATTCTTGTTTCCCAGGAAGGTTATACCTGCCTTTCTGGGTATGAGATATAGGATCCAATGACATTTCTTGATCAATTGAAGACACTAATCTCTAATTTTCTGTTTGGAATTTAGATGAGTTATAGGTCTCCAAAGGCCAACATTTGTCTAGTTGAGAGAGACTGAAACTGCATTCTAAAGTTGAAACAACTGTAGTGGATAAACATTATTGTCTGACTTGTTATGTCCAGTGAGATTTCTTTTTCATCAAAAGAGAAGACAATGAAGATAAATTTATTGTTGATTGAACTATAAATTAGAAACTGTGCATTATTTCACATGTCACTTCCCATATGAGAAAACCAGTTGTTTAATGACAGAACTCAAGAATTCAGTTACTAGGACAAATCAAGTGCTTCAGGTTAAACATGGCATGTATAACTGGGTGAAGTTTTCCATACCCAGCACTAATATTGGACTGAATATCAGAGCAACCACAAGAACAAAAAAAAACCCAAAACCCAGAAATGCAGTCCTCCAGATACAGTATTTACACTCTCCTCAATAATATTTTTACTCATATGGATTCAGAATCATTCCATTCCAAGTAAGAGCTTAGGGGCACACAGGGTACATATCCAGTAACTGAATTTCCTAATACTTAGTGGAGACAAGCATGAGCCTCCAAAGAGTAATTTAGCTTATTGTAGGCCAGCCTTGCCTTCTGGAAAGGTCCATCTTTTCCACTGACTGCATGAGCTGCTTAGTAAGATCAAAATATTAATTAAAGCATTATAGGTGTGTGGATTTAGATAAAATGAATATATGCTTTGAGTCCTACAATGAATGTAGTGACACAGATGTGGTTCGGATGTTATAAATTCTGGCATTTCCATGCTGTTTAATTTACAAACATCTTGTATTATTGGTAGAGTATGTGATAGTTTGATAGTCTTTGAGCCAGGAAAGTTATTTTCAGTCACAATGCTGGTACATGATGTATGGTGGCAGTATGTGTGGTGGGTAGTGGCAGTAAATATTTTCCTGCCTTTGCTAGTTATTTGTCTTAGCTCTGAACTGCAGAGAACCACCTACTCAACTGCAAGAATAGTTCAGTCCCTACGCCACTGAGTCTTCACTGCAGACTCTGGGACCACCAGGAAGGTCCAAATATCTGAGCTCCAGATTGCCTACACCCTTTGCCAGTTACTATTTACTTGCTAGCCAAGTAATTGCATGCTTCATGTCTTGTGCTAATAAAGACATTTAATTCTATTTACTTCATTTAAAAAGAAAAAAAAAGTTGCAGCTAACATTCATCACAATGTTATTAGAATATATGTCAATCAGAGTTTGGTTTCAGGCCAAAGGGAATTACAGATACACCATTATTTCTATTAATTGCAACTGAAGTAATTTTCAAAACTTCACTAGATGCCAAGGAAATTGCCATCAGAAATTGCAGCGGCAGCTCAAGGTTTTGTAGCAATTTCAATTCACTTGCAATTTAAATCGTTTTCAGTCAAGTGCATTAGAAACTGCCAGGGTTGCTGTTAAGGCTCCCAGGGAAACAAGCATGTTACAATACTTCCACAGTCAAAGAACCCAAGAAGCCAGAACACTGGGCTCTGCTTTTGCTTTTGCATCTATAAAGTCATTCCTAACACTCTTAAATGAAACCTCAGGACCAGGTTAATGGCATTGCCCTTGCATAATAGCCTGGAAATATTTAACTTAGAAACATAATTTCTTTTTCATAAATTTGCAAATATAGGGCTAACACCTTATAAAACATTAAAGGCAGCACATCCAGCTCCAGAAATCTGATATTTAGATATGTTCTGGTTGTCTAATCTACAACAGGGAAGTGAGTCTTTCTAGGAAGACAGGTATTCAATTCCCCGTTGTACAAATTCAACATTTCTGAGATAAATTGTGCTCTACAGGTGGTTTTTTCTCTTCACTGCTTTTCAAGGATGCCTACGTGACAAACTCAGGTAGAGCTGTTGGTACAAGAATTTTCTAACCCTATTTATAGCCATATTATTAATAAAATAGGTTTCACTGGTCCAAATCCACCTAGTTCAGTTGCAGTTAAAAAGTTAGGAACTGACTTCATCTGATCGTCCACCAGTCTTTAAGATCTCCGGATTTCAGAATCTGCCCACAGCCCATTGATAGGATCATTGTCATCTTGGTACACAGACTATGTTTTTTGATACTTTTTTCTCCTTAATGCTGTGTTAAGCACTTTGTTTTTTCTCTCAAGTTCTCTCAGATTGCTTACATTATCAAGTCAACATATAAAGATGCAATAAAGCATCTGAATAATTTCCAGCATGATTCTGTGATAAGTAAACAACAATTTGCTGTCTTGCTACATACAGATTAAACTTCAGGTTTTACCCAGATGCCCATGGTCACCTGTTCATGCACAGCTGAGCTGCAGTACCATACTCTGTGCAACATTTAAAGCAAAATATCCAGATCCATTTCAGTTACTCTGTTAAAACATTTGGCACAGTATGTCTAAGAATAATGTTTTACTTTCATGTTTTCCTAGAAGTCACCTTAATAGATTATCTCTAGATCAATAGATCTGACAACATGGAGATGGAAATTAAATAATAAATAATAAATATCAATCTGCCTGAACTAGAACCAGAGCTTTGGGAGGCAGCTTTAACATTCATGCTTCAGTTTGCAGTGTTGTTTGAAATTTTTAATCCAAGAAAACAAAGTGAAGGGCAGCCTCCTGTCTAAAGCTGGGCTGAAAGTTTTTTTGGTTAGTATTTCTTAACTCTTACTGTGGTTATAGGATAATCCTCCAAGGAAAGGGTCTTACATTTGAAAGAGTCTTACGGATCATTTTCCAAAAAGTGTATTTCAAAATTCCCTTGAGAGGATATTCAAATTAACAATATGTTAGTGAACATAATTTACATGCATGGTGACTTTATACTGTAGTCTTAAATGTCCAATTGATGATGACTCTTCTGATCACCTTTAACACCTCAAATCTCATCAGAGTCAAAAAACAAAGGTTCAGCAGCACTAGGGGTAAAGAAATCACTGAGGCCAAAGCTGAACATGTCACACCAAATAGTGGAATTCCTCTGACAGCCACAGCTCCTGCTGAAATCATGTGGTATCTTGAGGTCTGCCCATGACTGGTCCACAGACAGAAAAGGGGATGTTATTAAAATTGTTAGAAATTTGGATGATTATGGAAAATAATTGGTTAAAACCCAGTCTCCCTCAGTGCCTGTGAATAATCTAATATAAATGAGGAACAGATCACACAAATTCATGCAGCCCTTTTCATCTTGGATTACAATTTGCCAAGGCTTCAAAAATTAGGTAACCTATGAAAGTGTTCTTAGGAAAGTCAGAATGAGAACCATCGCTTCTGAAGCAGCTGGAGGATTTCATAAGGCTTCCCTTCCTCCTGGCCTGATTAAACCCTCTAAACTGGTCTATGAAAAATTTCCAGATCAAAGTCTATTTTCTATACTGCTGCAGTCTACATATCCATTTGGGTTTTTAAAATAATGAAACCTGAATGGAAAAAAAATAACAAATCTTAAGAATTAAGGAAACATCAAGGCCAACAACATACATTCTCATTGAAAATGTTGCAGCCTCTTACGTAGAATATTTACAATTTTTAAATAAGAAAAGTTAAAGTATCAATTCAAACCATTCTTTTTATTGAAGCAGTTTTTTTCTGAAATAAATGGATTTTATTTCTGTTTCAAATCAAAGTAAATCTATATTTATGGTATCATAGTAATTCTTGTTGGATTTATGGCCAAAGTAATTTTACTCTACAAGAATTCACTTCAATGTAGAATTAATTTTGAACCAAACAGCTTATTAGTTTAAAGACACCAAAGTGATTCTTCTGATCATAAAATATATCCAGCCATCAAATTACATTTAAGAAGGATTTTTTCAGTGGACTTCATTCCTTTTTCAATTTTTAGGTCTGATCAAAAGATTAGTAATTGTAAATTGTCTATATAAGTTTATCATTAAGATTTAAATTGGTATTTACTTGTCCTTCTTGTCAGAATGCATTTACTTCAGAGAGAAGGATTTTTGAGGCTGCTTCACAATTTTTCATTTATATCACATTAATCTCAAAACTAGAATCACCGAGGCAGTGGATTCCACTAATTACTGGTCTAGAGGTACTCAGAGAAATAAATTTATAATTATAATATAATTTTAATAGTGCAAAGCTTGTGCTGAGATCTCAAGTTTCACTTCATTTTATTTAGTCAAGACCAATAATCTCATAATCCCTAGGAGGCTCTGCAAGCACAAACAGAAGCAGCCAGCTGTGAAGGAGCTGCTGAGGTAGCAGTGAGGAAACTTGTCACTGAAATACCATAATGCTTTCTCCAAGGCCTTCAGGCAATTTCTCCCCTTTCAGGCAACCACTTCATTTTGAAATGCCTGCTTTGTGCTAAAACTGCCGTATCATTAAATCAATCTCTTTTTTGGTCTCAACCTTTCCAGTTATTAAAAGATATAATCAACATCTTTGATGGATTAAGTAATGATCCAATAAAACTGCACTCAGCCAAAAGATAGATTTTAACCATGTAACTTCTACATTGAAGAGTTCCTTTATGAGAAAAAAGGAATGCAAAAAATGCCAATTGGTTCTAATTAGTCTATACCTGTTGCAAAATGCAGTGAGATAATCTTTTATTAACAGATGGTGAAAATTTAAGACTTAAATCCTTCAAAATACAGGTTATTGCAGCTATCACTGTAATCAGAAGCACATGATGATGGGGAAAATCATATCCCTAAACTTAATTAAGTATAGACATAACAAAGAAATATTTATATAAATACTTTATTTTTGCTTGAAGCACTAAAATTACAATAGCAATTACAACATATACCTAGCAACTGTCTGCTAGTTGAAGTGGATATTTCAAAATAACCCTGAAAGATCTGTACCAAATACTTGTCTTCATGTCTAAAGAACAAGCTGCCTATTGGACTGCAAATGGGTCTTTAATGACTGAGAGTTACTTCAAAGGAATGAAACATTTTGACTCCTTTCTAAAGGGATAAACCACTGTGTATGTTTAATTATCATTCTGGAAGCTGAGAAACTGAAAAAAATTAATTAAAATGAAGCAGAGTGTAAAGGAAATGTAATTAAAACTACAAAAATATCTTTTCAGTTTTCATGAAACCAAGGGAGGTTTAAATTACATATGAGCACAGTTCTTTGCCTTAATTTTCCTTAATAACTTTTAATCTTTATATGTCTTGTTAGCTTTAATTTGAAGATAACTGAAGTTCTATTATAGAAAAAAAAAAAAAACAGAAGCATGTGCATTGATTAATTTTAACTATATAATGAAGCTTAATCATTCTTTTCAGACCCAAAGGCTATCTTGAATGTTCACTGCTGCAGATCTAAGGTATTTAAAGCAGTATTCCACACTGTGGCAAGGCAAGGAGCAGAGCAACTCAACTGCAGCCCTGCCTTTCAAGTTTTGGAACAGGCATGAGCCTCTTGTTACTCTTTGAGGAGGGACAAGAAATCAACAAGGACACCTTGGCTGCCAGAAGAAACTGTTCATTTCTCCCCCACAGAGAGCTGAGGGATGAACAGAACAAGAAATCTGCCTCGAAAATCATGAAATGCTCTTGCTCAGGAGTCAGAACTTCTGCTCCTGCAGCTGGCTGCACCAACTGGCCCACACATATCTTCAGTTAAGAAAGTCCTCACCATTGATTGTTATGCAGAACACTAAATATTGCTATTCTAGCTGATCAGGATAAATAACCCAAATTAAAAATTGAAATACAGGGAAAGAAAGTCCCTGTTTATAATACTAAAGCATATCTTTTGCTAATTTAGACCATTACTTGTCTTCATGTTTTTCAAAATGTTCTCCTATCCTTGACTTTTCCTTCATGTTACATCTTTTTAAGAAATGTAAATATGACTTCAATATGTGGCTATTATCTTTTCTCCTAATTTTTGATACAGGGTTTAAGCACTTGTCTGCAAATTGCATTATGGGATCAAATCATAATGAAATTTGCACCCTTCCTACTTTTACCTCTTTTCTTATGCATTTTTAACTGGTAAAATCCTGCTAACATCATTAGATGGTGAGTTAATAGAGGTTTGTGTCTCTTAATGTTAGTTGTCTAAAAATTAGGTGTTCAGTCTTAACAGGTACAGAGGGGTGCTACATCCCTGTACATTTAACAAGAGGGAGACACTTGGAGATGGAAATTCAGCTCACCTTTCACATTAATTAACTTTGGGTTTTTGTACAGGCCATAGAGAAAACCTGGGTTGAATGGACTCTTAAAGTAAACTTAGGTGTGATGATTATGAGCCTTAGTAAAACATATTTTAAAGTAGGCCTTTTCTCCTCTGTGTGTTTTATAATTGCTTTTGGCAAGCTTTATTTTCTAAAGTACTTTCTTATTATGCTATTGGCAAATTTTTATTACTATCATTAAATAACCTTTTAAAAAATAATGGGCTTATTATGGGAAATTATCTTCAACATGCAGAAAATTACACTTTTCGAATAAGCTTTCTTTGTATTTTCTAGTTTATATGAAATGAATGGAGCACAGTATTACTGCAGATGGTGTAAATCTGAAAAAAATTTCATCTACAGTATTTAAAGAACAACAGTTATGATTTATGATCACAAGTGCATTAAAGTCTTGTCTATTACTGAAACAGATCCTGACATGTCTGTGATTTGACTGAGAACATTATCTCACAAATTGGTCATTAATTGCTGTTGAAAATCAATTCACTGAAATAATGGCTTGAAAGTACTGCTGAATGGTTTGTCATGAAGGATATATTTGAGTGAAGATAAAATGCTTTAATTTCAGCTGCAATTTATACGTTATGTCTGGGCTGCCAATCACATCTAACAGTCAGGGCACCTCTTCCAGTGGTCGGAAATCCTGTCAGCATTTTCACAAGTGGGAAGTAATTGAATTAACTGCAAAATGCTAACATTATCCCTTTTCATGTGCACTGAAAAGAAAAAAGAAATTACATGAGTTAGAAAGATTGAAATGTTTTAAGACAGAAGCAATTAGGGGGCACAACAGCAGACTGACCCCCTTTCAAATCTCGATTGCTACATTATATGAAGGAGCTAAAAATATAGGCATTAACTTGCAAAACAAACCAAAAAACCAGCAGAGACTTAAACCTATGTCTCAGGGAAGTTAAAAGGTTCTCTAATTGACTAGAACAGGATTAAGACTTGCTACTCAGCACACAATACATACAATGTGTACATATTTTCATATTTATCTACATACACACAATATCATAGTATTCAATACAGTAAATACTATAGTCCAGAATTAAGTAAAATCTTAGCAAGTTCATTGGCAGCAGTGTTAGTCATAATGAGCTAAGAAAAGTCAGATGAACAGATGCTAAATTTCCATAGGGACATTCAGTTGTTTTCTCAGCATGATAAAGGGGGTACTTTCATCTTTTCTGTCCATTAGTAAAGGCACACAAGAATAAAAAATATTACTTTCAATTACCATAGCAAAACCATGAATAGGCATGTCCCATTGTATTCATATTTCACTCTCCTTCATAACACTTGATTACGTAACACAATATATTAAAAGTAAATTACCTAAAATACTTTCTTTCTGTCATCAACAAAGTGAAAGATTTGTTTGTAAGTTTATTAGATGAAAACATTTTCTTATTGAAATTAATAAGACTTAGGTCCTATTAGGATTCACTTGACCACAATTTCACCTGCAATTGAGGACCAAAAATGTTTATTATGACTTTTTATTTTGACCTCTTTCATTACACAGAGTGTAAAATTTAATGAAGTAATTTTGCATCAAGCCTAATAACTTCCTGATGAGCTTAAGTACATGATTTAGGGAAACACTCAACTATAGCTGGTCCATGACTTTGGTTAGAAAATTCTCCCAATAACAATTAATTATTCTCATTATTTTAAATAAAAGTATACATAGTTTCCCATCCAAATCTGTCTTATTATGCCTTTGTCTGTTACATTGTCTGTGTTTTAAAAAGATAAATTACTCTGTGCTGGCAGTTGTGAAAGTACTTCACATGAACTCAAGAGAAACAGTAATGCCTTTTTTTTTGTTTAACTTTACGTGGCCACTCAGGCATGGTGATGGGCAAGATGCCATTAGATATTTTCCTAATTAACACAATTTAGTCTCAGTTGAAGACATAAATGTTCTCTGAAGCAAACATGACAAATGCAGGCTAAAAGAGCAAATTACACAAGTGAACCAAATTGATTCTTAAGGCAGAAGACAAGTTGTGTATGTCAGATAAAGTGAGAAGCAGACAAGCCAGAATGGTTCATTTCAAGAAAAGAAAGAAAAAAAGAAGTATATCTGATCAAGTAAAAAAGCACCATAAAACAGTACTGCTGCATGGACCAAACAAACTCAACACAGGTATGTCTTAAAATGTAAAGGATAGACTAAACAGCAGAATCATCACCACAATTCAAGCAAGTTAGTTATTTCAAAAGGGAGAATCTGGATTCAAAATTTATATACTTTGTTTCAGTCCCTTAAGAACTGGTAGCAGTCATAAAGATTTTGCTTGTTCAACTTGCCAAATACGTTAAGGAGTTTCCAAATTGGTGAGCAAGGAATTTGATTCAGTGCCTTCAGCCCAAGGCTAGCCTATAAAAAGCATGTCTTCATGGAGAAAGAGGGAAAAGAGAAGAAAACAGATGCTGAGAAGAATGAAAAGGGAAGTCATCCTGTGTTCTGCTGAAGCCAAGGACTGATGTTCCCTGACAACAAAACTGTGACATTACCTAAGTATGCTCCATGTAGTCAAAAGAGATCTGGTATTTCTGATTATAATCTCTTTTTCATCAGAAACTGGGGGTTTAACTTTCTTGCATAGTCTTCAGGACAATTTGTCCTTGTCACCTATTCTTATTTTTCTAAAAAATAAACTCCTTATAAAACTGTTTAAGACAGGAGAGATGTGAAGGATCTGTTTACAAGCTTATAATCAGCAGCACATGAACTCTATGGTGAGGATAAAATTACACATGCTAACCTCTTGCCTTATTCATGAAGATCTGAAGTTTGGCCCATGATATAAAGTCTCAACATGAATGACCTTGTGAGCCATAATTAAAATTCCTTGAAACAAAGGTTTTTCAAAAGTTTTAATAGTTTGCAGCCCCAGCACATGTAGCCCATGCTACAGGGACACTGGCTTAGGTGAACTGACTGCAGCTGATATCTCACTGCAGCAAAATGTGGGGATGAGATACAAAGTTTTTATGGAATAACTTATGCTTTTCACCTATTAATGTCAGTGTGGGTCAGCTATTTTCTTAGCTTATAAGAAAGAAAGAAAAGAAATCCAATTACACTTTCCTTTCCTTTTATTCCTTGAAGGCTAATGAAAATTAATCTTTAAAAAAATATAAATGAAAAATGTAAACTTGGTGATTTTATCCTAGTAAATCATAATACAGAAGATTTCCAGAAACTGTACCTAAATAAAGGGGGCTAGGTCTGATCTGATTTCAGGAAGGGTGGAAAAGCTTCTCTTTTGGAAACATTTTCATGTGTATTAATACCACAAACAGAAGCGTCTTTCTACTTTCTTAAGGAGGCTGAATGTTACACTTGAAGCAAACTGCACAGAATTTAGCCTATGAATGCATGTATTATCCTTCCCATTTCTCCAAGAGAGGAATTTTTTCCCTTGGAGGAGTATGGGCAGTCAAACAGCAAATCTGACTGAAACCTCAGTGCTGGGGAACAGAACCATGTTTTAATGGAAAACTTCCTTACAGAAATGTAAATTTCTTTCTGTGAAGTTCTGATATATGGGAAACATTTATACTTTAAATAATGTCCATGAAGAAATAACTGACATTGAACTTCAGTTCCTTGTGTGAATAATATTTTCACTAGATTAGTTTCTTGTTTTTAGTTACCTACAGACACATGAATGATAAAAGTGTACATTTCTAAAAAAGGGTAACTAAAGACAGAATATCTATTGTGCACTAACTAGTGAATGAAAATCTCTGTACAACTTGTACAAGGGATTATAACTGAGCAAATGGCACAGTGCTAACCTACAGCACAGGAACAATTACTGAAAGGGTTTTATGAAAAGTGTGTTTAGAAAGAAGAACGAAACTTCATCGACCAAAAGAGTGGAGATGCATGTATGTGTATATACATGTATATCTACGTATAAAGACACATCAAAAAATGTTTGTCCATATACACACTACCTCATTATACATATAAATACATAAACACATTCATACACTGTTGTCCTCTTAGTATTTATTTCTTTTCACTGTATTGAAGAATTTATGATCACTGGAAAATGAGGCTACCAATTAGTTCAGCTTTTTTGAAAGCCACACTGTTTTTAAAAGTGTGCACCTGGAGCCCAGTGCCCCACTGGTGCTGGAACAGTTCTCATTGAATTTCAAGAGCATAAATTTATTACCTCATGCTGGATTGTATCAGTTCAAGGATACACTTTCCTACTCTTTTACTAAAAACCTTGCTGAATCTTTAGAGATCTTCTTGCAAATCACTGAAGTTTTAATGTTACACCCAGTAGTTCTTATTTGTGCTGGCTACCCAGAGTGTGATTACAGTGAGCTGAAACACTTTTCCCCTTGATTTATAAGCAGCAGAACAGGTGCACAAAAAGAGTAAGATGTTTTTCAGATTATGATGAAAAAGCACTTGAATGGAAAGTCACAAACTCTTCCAGATTTTACTTCTTTCACCAAGGCATTTATTCAGTAAGGCAAATAAAAATATTACCACTGGTCTATTGTAGGTATATGCTCTGATTTGTATGCACATTCTTATTTAGAACACTAATTAAGTGTAATTTCCATCCTAAGGAAGAATGGATTAATATTGAGCTGAAAGGGTTTATCATGGATAACTGAGGGAGCAAAATATATTTCCTCTGCAGATATATTCACAGGAATGTTAACATTTTAGCTTTATTAGAACATTAGAACATGAATGCATTTCAACAGACCCTGAAATACAGAGACACATGAAATTCTTTACTTGACAAGAGTAAAGCTGTAGAAAGAAGTATTCCTGCTCCTTGGAAACACCCAGCTGCACTGGCAATAAATGGGTGTTTAAAATAGTCTCACCTGACAGATGTTCAAGAGTGCAAGCCTTCTAGAGTAAGGAACCACATCTTTATATTTCTACTGTAATGCCTACAGTTTCCCATTTTAATTCTCACTGTGAGTTTTATGAGAATCACAATGGAAGGAATGAAGCAGAATCATGATCTCGGATTTATTAATGACCTCATTAGAGTTATTTACATGCCCTCAATTCAAGCTGAAAGCAGATGAAAATACAAACATCATTAAGAAGTTGCACTTTACAAACACATAAACTCTTATCCTCAGTACTCACTTTGCTGTTGAAATAGATTATTCCTTTATTTTACCTCCAAGTAGGAGGCTGCATGTAACTCCTGGGTAGCCCAGGGAAACCCTGGGAGTCACTGATATCCATCCCTCTGAGTCATAATTCCTGCCTTGCTTCCTCCTTTCACCCTCAGCCTTTCCATTTGCTTGTGGTTTTTTCCAGAAATAAACTCCTGTGCCACCTCCATGCCAGCTCAGCTACATTGGGCAGCAAGTGGAAAAACTGAGCCAAAGGCAATGTTAATTCCCTGTTCCCAGGGTGTTCCCTGGGCTGGGCAGGCAGCAGAGCCTGCCCAGTGCTCCAGGCAGCCCTGCCAGTCTGGGAGGCTCATGAAGGATTACAAAGCAGTTGTGGGTTGTCCTGAGTTTCCCCTTTTATGTGGGCATTTCACTCTTATTCTTAACCCAACCATTCTCATTAAGACCAGAGACCAGAGTCCAGATGAAACCCTAAACTGCACATGGGTTTCAGTGATTCAAGAAGTAAAAACATTACTGAGATGTAAATAAACAAGTACAGCTTGCTACTGGCAGCAAGTCTCCCAGGAACTGACTCTGGCTAGTAGGCTTCTAGATGGAAGAAAAATTAGTGTCCAGGCATTGTCTGATTTAATACATTTATCTGTTGTGTTTTCTCATTTGTCAGCAAAAGTAAACTTTCTTTTTCAGAAGAGGCCTGTGAAAGCTGAAAATCTTCAAAGCAATTAAAATTGAACTTCTAAATCACCAAATCCCCAGTCTGCATCAGTTACAGAGAAATAGGATCTGTCTCTCCCAGACTGATATTTTCACTGCAAATGCTGATTTTTAAGGCTCTGAGAATAACCTATTAGAACCACTTATAATACATTAACTTTCTCACATTCTTTTAAATTACTTGGCTTCTGTTCAGAGTTTAAAATAGAAATTGATGTGAGAAGCAAGGCAGGGTTGCAGCACTCTCAAAGAAAGCTAAATTCAGTGCTACAGTGCAGATAATACATGCAGTTTTTATTAGCTGTGCAATATTTAAAGCAATAATTAGAAATTCAGTTTGAAATACTCAAAGTTGGTATGCTGACAGCTGTCTAAATATATGGAGGATTTCGGGATGTCCAGAATTTCCTTAGCCAAGACACTGCTGTAGCTTTCAGGTTGCCATATGCTAGACTTACTTTCACCTGTATCCCCTCCTTAATGACCTAAATGTTTTTATAAATTGATAGATGCAATGGGAGGACAGACAAGGGATCTCAACACAATATCAAAATTCTCCACTGGAGGTGAATCATAAATAGTTGGATTGCCACCAGCCAAAGAAGGAGGTTGAGTTCAGACCTCCTAACATCTCAAAGAAAAAATGTTTTACATATTGTTAGGTGGGAATGAAGTTATGTGAAGAGAGAAAAATTGATACCTCATCTCCTGTTTCAAAAGTAGATGATTACCTTTAAAAAAAGTAGAAAAGTTTATAGTTCTGTCTTGTAGATATCTGAAACTCTCAGTTACATGAGGACTGCCACTATAACATTGTCCCTTTTCCCTACTGACTGGCACAGTGCAGCTCCTCAGTTTGTTTCTGACTTTCAAGATTATACTTTGCAGTATGTTGTCAGTTCTCTCTGCTGAGATACATAACTTTCACATGGAGGGGACATGAAGTTCCTTTGTGTTCATTAAAGAGGGCAGGAGTGTGCATTAAGTAGTGGAGCACCTGAAGTTTTATTGAATCAGCCAAAATCTTGAGATGCTTTTTTCCTTTTTCTGGTCCATTCTCTCATATCTTACCTTTGGGAGATAGCAGCAGACATGGTTTATTCCAGTTTTAGACAATTTAGATTCTGACCAAGAAGCAGGATTTGACTTCCTTGCTTTTCTGATATTATCGCATACTTGCCTAAAAACCTTCTAAAATCAAGGTCCTAGTTGTTGTTGATCCTAATGAGACATCTGCTCATCTATGAAAGGATATATTGGATGCAAGAAAATTCACCCTAAAAGTTATTTAATGATATTTCTCCTTACTGTATGATATTCTCAATTTATTTCTTTATACACAGTTACTTTCCAAGATTATGCTCACTATGCTAAAAATTTTTCATATTTCATCTCTCCTTAAGTGTAAATTGTTCCTGATTATTATGCAAAGTTGATAGGGAAGTAAGTAAATAAACACAAAAAATCAACAAATAGAACATAACCCTACCAAATATTTTCCATGTCCAATTTTATGTAAACTTGTTGATGGAATAATTTGCAAAGAAAATAGGATGCATTTTGCACTCTATTTTTAATAACACTTTTTGACCAAAAAATAAAATTACATATGAAGGCCATCAAAGAAATGAGAATTTTTAAGTTATAGCTCTTGAAACTGGGCTGAGACATCATGAAATGTCTCTCTTTGATATTTTTAATGCATTTCTTAAAGATGTCTTCCTTGACAAAGCCTGTATACTTTTCAAACTGGAAATAGCTCTGTCTCAATGAAAATATCTCTGTAATAAGAAACATACAAGCTTAACTCACTGTGTCTGAAAATTACTGGAGCTTGGGGAGATCCATGGAGTTGAGGCAATATGGGGGAAGAATTTCATGGGCTGCAAAAGTTGTTTAGCTAGAAAAGGGAAAGGGACTGAGACAGGAGGTTCTCAAGCTCTTGTCACTTGTCTATATAAGTTAGACAAGTGGCTAATAATAATATTTGAGATGTGGCACCAGCATGGGTAGCTTAATCTGACTGACTTTTCACACTTGCCAGGCACAAGCATGCTGTTGCTTGACCTCTGCCTTGAAGAGGGCACTAAAAATTATATAAATGCAGCAGACACATGTTGGCTTTCCAAATGAGTAAACCAGGCAGATGGCTTATTTAATGAGAACCATATCTCTAATGAGCATTGTACATCTTCTAAAGTGCTCTGAGATCTCCAAGGGAAAAGCGAAGTCTTAATACAAATAATTGATAAAGAAATTAATAAGTATAATTACAAAGTTTAATTTAATCAATTTAATCTCCACTGTTACTCAGATAATGGCCACAGTATAGTGCTATTGGAAATATTGGATTTTACTTCTGACCATAAACACTCCTGTCATTCTGACATCAAATTTTCTAATCTTTCTCTTGCTTGAATAAGGCCACTTATGTATAATTTTAAACTTTCATTTTATATATTCACTTTTCATAGGAACTGTATTTCCATTCCAACTAGATTTTAACCACAGTAAATAATCTTTTAAAAAATCTTTCATATATGAGAAATAGAACTTCAGATATTTTCCAATTACTAGTCAAGCCTTTTTCCATTCTCTATTTTTCATGTTCCTAACTGTTATTTCTGTCAAACAGAAAGAGTAACTTTCAGATCTGATTCTGAAGGGAAAGAATGAACAGGATATTATGTTAAAAATGAATGACTCAAAAGTCATGTGGGTGATGTCAAATGGTTGTCTTCAAGAAATTTCAGACAATCCTACATGTGATTGTATTTGGCCTTCTGTGCTGTGTAATTACAAATTCAGAAACTAGATTTTAAACCCCATTTTATCTGTATAAATCATTCAGTAGCACTCTCATCTGTGCAGTAGTATGTGCTGCAGACAACTCAGTTGGTTTTCAGAATGATTAAACCAATATGAGTAAGGAATTTGACCTTTGCATATAAAACTGAATTAAATTCTCAGAAGAATAACATTATAAAACTAGGTTTCACTAGATTACAAGATCAGAAAAACTAGAGACATCTCATTCAATCCTATGGATGATGCCAGAATAGGAGTAAATTTATCTAATGCTTATTTTTCCAGTAAGAAGGGTCAGTATAAGGATATGCAACCAAAACTGAGTTTAATACTACAGATATTTTCAGACAAATGGCAAGCTGTGCTCCCTGGAAACAGAAGAATCTTCCTACAGATTTATACAAATGTTGCCCCAATCTCACTCACATCCATACTAGATAAAGGCAATAATATCTTCAAAAATATTAATAACTAAAGACATACAGATATGACAGATTGTTGTAATTCAATTAATATTAGAAAATCATTGTGTTGTGCTTGAAATTGGTATGTTTATGAATATTTGATACAAAATTTATATATAATTTAATATACAAAGCACTTTAGGGAGAAATCGAATCATGATTATTCTATTATGATAAATAGAAGATGTGCTAGAATATATTGCCAGGTATAAGTGTAGCCATTTTTATAGCTGCCTTTTCATAATTCATACTTTTCTTACAGGAATATTTTTATACTTTTCTCAAAAGAAGACAATTAAATATATTGTTAAATGGCTCATGTGTAGCACAAAATTAGAATAATACTTAATTTTAAAAAAACAGCTTTATTTGAGAAGTTAAGAAATATCCTTTGAAAATCACCTGTTGTTCTCCTCAAAGACAAGTCTGTGTCAAAGGGCTACATTAGGTATCATTTGAGAGGTACATGGGTACTTTTGGAAATAACTCATTAGGAGAATTCAGTAGTTAATAAAAGGATTTTCAAAGGGTTTAAAGTGTGTTAGATAAGGACTTAGTCACTAAAATCCCACACCCTTCACTGAAAAAGTCAGCTAACGTGAACCTTTCAGTGATAAAGTCTCACATACACAGTCACTCATTTATGGTTGTATTGTATTATTTATAATGTACTTGAGCCAAACATTAATCTGAGCATTCAACAGAAACTTCCTTAAAAATGCAAGTCACCAACAGGAGGAGTGGGTTAGTGCTTAACTAAAACTAAACTAGCAGAGTAAAAGAAAAAATTATTTCATTTTCAGGTTACATTTGCCTGAAAAGAAAGAAGTTACTTTAGTTTCTTTGTGAAAAATATATTTATCATTTTTCATTAAGTAAAAAATTTCCACAAAGAATTCCACTTTTTGGATACTTCCATAAAAAAAAATCCTTTCCATAAATAATTGCAAAATCAATTCACATTAGTATTTACTTTTTATGAACTTTAAATCAATAGGGATGACCCCACTAGCAGAGTTATCAGTAATGTATATGGATTGAGTGGCTTTGCTAGTTAAAATTCTGTGATATTCCAGACACGGCATCTTAAATACTGCATTTGCAATTATGCCTCTGTTTATAGAAGACTTTAATTTAGAATATAATTGAGAATGGTGCTAAAAATCTGAAGGCATAATAGGATGGATCCCAGAAAGTTCTTCAGTTGTTATATCAAATATCAAGTCACACTCATGCTTCATGAAAACTGAATGTCTGCAGAGTTCCTAGATATAACCAAACTATTAAAATGATAGTTGCTTTTCTGAATTTAAAACTAATTGCTCATTATTAAATATCTCTAAGTATCTTAATTAGGCATACTTACATATGTTTCTAAAGAAAATATATCCTGAAAATCTCTTTCTTTTAAAGAAAGGAATACTGCTGAATCCATGTTTCTCTTTGGGCTCTTTTCTAAAGGCTTTTTCTTTTTCATAAAATCAACATGATGTGATTTTTGTTGTTAGTGTGCAGTTTTTTTCCATTTCCAATCCTTTCTATAACAGTGAAATCCATTAAAGTCAGAGAAAACATTATACTATACATAACAGAGTATCCTTCTAACCAGAATTTCTTTCTTTTTCCCTGAGGATGGAAAAAATTTTCAGTGGTTAAACAGGATAAAGCTTCCTAATTTTTTTTTTTTCTTTTTAAGTTCAGGCATGCAGTAGCAGCTAAAATTATATATTTCGTCTCTTTGCCTAAAGTCCAATGAAAAAAAAGTGCATTAGATGAAAACTGAACATTAATGATGAAAGAGTATCAGAACTGCCATTATAAATTAGGAGTCTATTGACAGTGAAATTGCATTAAGCCTGTACATGCCTTTGCATTCAAGAGAGAGGGACTGAGTTATGCCAAATAAGAAACGTCTCAGAAATTTGAAGGATAGAAGAGAACATTATAAAGGCCTATCCTGACCCTGTGTGCACAGTATAGGCTGTACTATTTCAATAGTCAGATATATGAAAAGACCCTTTCATGTATCAGAAATATTCTCATAGGAAATGCCACATTACAGGAATTGCTAAATAAATATTCGTATTTATACATATATGTCTGTGGAGAAAGCTTTATGTTTATTTTAAAAATAAATATATATAATATTCATGTTATCATTTAACCAAATATAAATAATGAGAGCCCAAAGACAGAATGATGTCTTCATGTCACTTAACAGAAACCAGCTATAATCTCTTTAGGCTCTTTATGTGAAAAGCAACTAGAATGTGTTGAGTTCTGCCTTGGGGGGAATGAAGAACCAGTTGGGTTTATGGGTAAGAATTAAGGTGCAGGATAACATGGGTTACACCACTGGGGGTGTTTACTGAAGGCCACCTCAACAGACCACCCTGATATCTGCTCAAACACAGCACAGCCAGGCCCAGCCAGGCCAGGAGGTTCAATGCAGAGCACTGGTTTTCAGTACATGTAGTGAATGAATCATATCTGGTTGGATCCATGAGGATTGTTCCCTGTTGGATTAATGAGAAAGGCCAAAGGTTGAGTGGAAATGACAAGCACAACACTCAACTAGGTAGCCAGGGGTTCTGATTGCTTTGGCACAAGAGAGTTTGGAAACCTCAAGCAAATCCCAACAATTAGGAGAGGTTGTTACTGGTGATACACCACATCCCAGACAGAGCAAAAGCTCCACTGACTCCTGCAAAACCTCATTTGAGTTTATTTAGCTAATCCAGAAGAGCAGTCCTTTATGCCTGCCACTTCTAGTTAATTTCATCCAGCACTACACCTCTGGGCTGACCCAGCACCTCTCACCAAGCCTGAGAAAGTTGTAGATAAACTGCACTGATGTAGAGCAGTGAAATTGGTGTAGATCACTGAAGTTTTGGGTGATGCATCAATTTACACTGAGTTGCAATGGATTTGGAATTTGAATGCAATCTGATTTGCATTGAGTGGAAAAGAAAGTGAGTCTGAGTATATTAAACCTGAATACTGGGAAACTCCGGTATTTGGCAAAAGCAGAGAAAGTGTAAGTAGAAATTTATGCACATTTAACATATATACTAAGGAAAACTTTAATTCCTGGGTTATTCAGTAACTCAAAAGGAAAAACTACTCTTTCATAGAGGAGAAAATTTTGCTGCTGTTGAAATATTTGCTTCATGAATACATGTATAGTCAGTCTGGAAAAAAAGATGTTTGAAGTATGATGATTGAAATGCCAGGTGTAGGCTAGACTCATTTTATATAATAGCATTCATTAAGGAATAAAACCATCATCATTGTCATCATCAGTCCTAAATCCTATTCTGCTGCTATGAAGTATGCATTTATTTATCACACAGAAGTTGTGAAACTCTTTGTACCAACATTTAATACTTAAGCCAGATCACACAATTTGCCTCAGACTATTCAGATTTCTCTTCAGAAATAGTATAGAAATGGCCAGGTGTGGACACAATTTGCTCAGGGATTATTATTTCTCACTTGCCCAAACATCTCTTTACAATCTACCACTTTGAGGTGTACAGGTTGAGGCAAGACATAGTCTTATTGAAACAATTGTTGCTGCAAACCAGGTTTTGCAATCATTGGCGCAAACTCCAAGTATTGATGTTTTCTGCTCCGACAATCACTTTTGGATGGCTGTGCTGGAGACTGCAGGAATTGGAATTTCTATTGTAAGAATTCATCTAGTCAGTGGAATAGGCTGAGTAGAAGAAAAGTAAACTGAATAGCCTTTTTTTAACTGTGAACATTATTTTCTCTCTGAGTATGTTCAGCTACTAATCACTGCAGGTGAATAACAAGAATTCCTGCTGGTGAAAGGCATATGTTATTGAAATATATAGGGTGAAAAAAACATTGTTCTACAAGATGTGGACAGATGTGGTTTTTTGGATCTGTAAGAGTGATAAAGTGTCTAACTGATCCGTAGTGAAGTATAAAACTCTATCCTGTACTTAATTAATAGTCCAGGAAACTGGCTATACTCCATGGATCTACTCTCTGGTAAGCTGAAGCACCAGGGACCAGTAGTAGTGAGCAGCAATTGCTACACTCTGTGCAAGATTTTAGTGTCCTGCAGGCTACTCAAAACTGAACTCTTGAAGACAAAATTGTTACTTCAGTCACCCAGTGGCCTCCAGTATCTTTTGGAAGTCTGGATTTACAGATGGGAAGACAAAGCAGTTAATGGCCAGGGCGAACTACAAAGGTTACTCAGCTAACACATGCTAAACTTCATATTGTAGCAGTTCATCTGTTTTTCAGACAGTCCCACAGGATAAGGTAATCTGGCTTTAGAACTTCAAGAGGTATTCAAAATGACAAGGAAGCCTCTTTTGAACACTGAGGTATGGTATTTAAATACTGTGTTTAGTTATATAAGTATTACTTATAGAAGAGTTTTACATGTCTTAATGTGGTCCTAAAATGAATAAGCAATTTTTAAAGCCACTTACTCAGAATAACATGAAAATATCTATCATATTTATATGTATAAATATATTTATATGTATAAATAACAAATTTCAAAATACAGTATTTAACAGAAAACAGAAGCCAATATACTTAATTAATTAAATCCAAAACATTGCAAGAGCCAAATAATAAATAACAAGGTACTCAAGTCAGGACCTGTGCAATATATATAGACTCTATCTATAATGATCATTCACATAATGTGAAAAGCGAGAGTGGTTTCTATGACATTATCTTATATCTATAGTTACTATTTCTTTGAAAAAGAAGCAATATTAACTTATAACAAAATGTTTATTTTCATTTGGGCAAGGGTATCTCTTTTTCAAGAGTGTATATAAAAAATTCATGCAATCTACCTTGTTGTTGTTCATTGTTATTTTCCATGGCCTGAGCAGTGTATTCACAAGGAGAAAAAACACAGAGATACATAAACATACAAACAATCCATTTAATCTACATTCCATCTATGTGGGATCAGACTGAAAAATTTCTGCAGCTGTTGATATTGTTTGAAATACTACTACTACTACTAATAATAATTAGCACCTGGCAAGTTGAACATGGGTCAGCAGTGCCCTGGCAGCCAGGAGGACCCAGCCGTGTCCTGGGGTGCATCAGGCACAGCTGGATGAGGGAGGGGATTCTGCTGCTCTGCTCTGCCCTAGCCCAGCCTCACCTCGAGCCTGTACACAGCTTTGGCACCACAATGAGAGGATATAAAGCTGTTAGAGGGCATCCAAAGGGGGGCTGTGAAGATGGTGAAAGGTCTAGAGGGGAAGCCAAACAAGGAGTGGTTGGAGCCACTTGTTCAGCCTGGAGGAGACTGAGGGGAGACCTCACCCTGGTCTGCAGCCTCCACACGAGGCAAAGTGCGGGGACAGACACTGATCTCATCTCTGTGCCCAGGGACAGGACCCAAGGGAATGGCCTGGACTTGAATCAGGGGAGGTTTAAGTTGGATAGCAGGAAAAGGTTTTTCCCCTAGAGTGGGGTTGGGCACTGGAACAGGCTCCCCAGGGAAGTGGTCACAGCACCAGTCTGACAGAGTTTGAGAAGTGTTTGGACAATGCTCTCAGGCACAGGTTGGGATTCTGGAGGTGTTCTGTGCAGGGCCAGGAGTTGGACTTGATGATCCTGATGGGCCCCTTCCAACTCAGGATGTGAGATGAAATTTCAAGTAAAGAGAAACCCACATCTCCCTTACAAATGTGAGGCAGCTTAAAAAAAGAAAAAAGTCATTTTGAAAGCTTGCATTTATCATGCCAAGTGAGAACTTGGCATTTAAAGTTGTGTCAAATTCTATCAAACCATAATACAAATTAATGCAACATAATTCCTCAGTTCAAATCTGTTTTCAATGTGCTTATGTAAGTCAGCCTGACACCACCAACTATAGATGTGGAAAGACAGCATTGGTTTCCATTCCAGCAATTCCAAATTGTGAATTTGTCCTAAAATTGCTCTACCTCGAACTCTATTCCCAAGTACATAACTAGCAATGTTAAAAATTCGGAGTTATTTGCCTTATTTAAGATAGAATGAATATACAAAGAAAATCATACCCAAAGGATTTTTTTGTAATTTTGTATCTTCCTTAAGAATATTGCTACACTTCCATTTCTGATCCTAGTTATAAATACAGGGGTAAAAACAAGGCACAAGGGAAATAGCAGAGATATTTAAATAAACTATCTAAATATTTAATATCCTACAACATTGTTCTTCTTTGTTTCAGTTTTCATTTCAACAAAATAATAATTTTGGAGTGTGGCTTATGTGAATCTTTGCTAACAACTGGTTTTAAAATAAGTCAAGAACTTCCTACATTTTATTTGCAGAGTCTGGTTGTGATTTTCCCAAAATATAGGTAAGGAAAACAAAGAGGCTACGACTTCTAATGTCAAAAGACTTGGAAGAAGTAACAAGTTTTCAGACACAAGGTCTTTTCTGTAGGTATCTCAGATGTTACATTTCCACCTCAGATGTAGGATTGTGATCTCACAGCATGACAATTAGCATTTCAGTTAGATTAAGAGTGTCCTAATGAGGAGAATAAGCCAGCTGTTCAAATGATTGAAGATCTGAAAGAATAGGAAGACCACCCATTTCTTTGGTGGATATGTCTGTAACTCTGCAACATAGGACAGCATTTAATAATACAGCTATCACAGGTCAAGATTAGGCAGACACTGCTTTATCAATTTAGATGAAACTTTTAGTTTCTTCTCTCTGACTTTCTACTGTGTGGATTTGGACCCTATAAATAATGAGAACAGTGCAGATTCTCACAAGAACATGTGAATAATATGCCCAGCATCCTTCTGGCTGTAGCATGTGGGTGATGGGAGTAAGGGTAGGCCCGATGAGGCAATATTATAAATTCGTGCCAGAGGAAATGTGTCACAGTGGCTCAGCCTTATCCAATTTCAGCACATTAATCTGTGCCATCCTGAAGCCAAATCCAGTGTTTTTTTCGAGGTGGTTGCTTTGGCAGTTTTTGATTTGCCTTTTTTTGGGGGGGAGGAGGGGGGGATGGGACAAGGAGGGGGATGGAGAAGAGACATAATGGAATTTCTCTCTCGTTTTCCTTTCTTCTTGCCCCATTGAAATTTTTTCAGAGAGTGCTCACAGATATTCTTTTTCTCTTATAGGTCCAGCCACAGAGTCCTAACAGCAAATCACTACAGGAACAGTTCAAATGGACTGCAAAATCATAAACAACTAGAAATTGGGTGTGGATTCATAAAAATCCAGAAAAGTGATTTAATCATATTTTATGAATATAAATGAAATATTTGACATCAATATGATTAGTAGCCACCAGAGCCTAAAATCAGCTTAACTTCCCAAACAGTACAAATTCACCAGCATGTTTCTAACACCTTCAAGATAATTAATTAACTATGAACAGAAAAAAGTAGTAACATTTGAAAGGATCACACTTCGTGCTTCTTTACTAGAATGTTAATTTGGGCTTTTCCTAGGTTCTCATTCACACAAGAAACCTTGGGCTAAGTTTAGTACTGCAAATGAAGTGAAAAGCCCAGTTTGGGCTGTGGTATATGAACAAGTTCTGCCCTGATTTTGCAGTGAGGATGCAGTGAAAACAAAACTAATTCAGCTTCCAAACCCACAAGTTGCCTCAAAATTTGGAAAAGATCACAAGAGACTCAGCCAGCTGAAGCACTAAAACGTCAGCAGATATGTTCACAGAAGTCCCAAGCACATGTTCTGAGGATATGCTGAACTTGAGCTTCCTCATGTGATATACAGCTCAAATCTTGTTTAGGATTGGCCTTAATGCATATAATAATTAATACAAATGGGATGTATATTTAAGTAGGAAGGTATTGTCCTTTCTCTTCCCCTTTTTCTATAGAATATTTTTTCTAGAACTATTTGATCAACATCTGAGAGATGAGTTAACTTTAAAATTACATAGAATACAATGCATAATTCATTAGATTTTCTGAATTCATCATGTACTTAGAACAAATCCCACATATTCTTATATTATCAGTCATCATTAAAAAATCCTTAACCAAGAGAATCTATGCTTCTAACACAGACATCAAACACAACAGAATATTCAATTTAGAAATGCTCAGCTTGGGAAAACAAAAACATGCCACTTATTCAGTACTCATGAATGAGCTATTGTTCTGTTTAATTATGTCTCTCTCTTTCCAGATTATCCAAGGACAGAAGAAAGTTTCGTCTGTTATTAAACTCTGGATGGCCTGAACAGTACATCAGAAATATAGTCTAGTAATTTAGACATATACATTTTACCAAAGAATTTATTGCAGATTGAGATATTTTTCTTAAATCAAAAGTTGAATCATTTGAACTATGAATTATGTCGTTGGTTGTCCATGTTTCAGAGTTAACAAACAACTTACTGCTACTAAAATGCTTTAGACTTTTTCCAGGTTGCAGTGGAAGTCTAAAGGAGCAAATAAAAATTAAAGTACATCTCTGAAAAAGGTTGACAGCTTTGAAAGACAAAAGTTAGATAATTCCACTGCCACCAAACATGCCATATTCTCAGAATAAATGTTTTAAATAATAGGCAATTTTCCACAAAATTTGTAGAGGTTCCTCCTTATCTAATTAGGCTAATAGAATTACAACTGCCAGTGCTCTGAAATGCACACCAGTCAGAGTTTTTGATGTCTTCTGCAGTTGACTGACAACTGACAATTTGATGTCTCTAGTCTCATTGCCATTGTCAGTTCTTATTGAAATCCAGCTCCACAAAACTAAAAGTAACCCTAAAACAAGTGTGTGTTTTAGGAGGACTCCCAGGAGTTACTGATATTCCAGGCATCAGTACAGGCTACAGAACACAACACTGTTTCCAACTTCCAATAACAACCTGTGCACTGCAGAAAAAGTTTTAAATAAAAACTTGTCAAAGGAAGGCAGTTAAAGCCCATTGCCAGTCATTGCCTTAGTAGGACTTTGTTAAATTAAAGTTACAGTGTCAGCACCACAGAGGAGAATGAGAAAACTGGAAATAAAGGAATGTTTATTTTGATACCAAACCTGGTTGTCAGTTTAATTCTGGTTTTTTTTTTTTTTTTTTTTTTTTTTTTTTTTTTTTTTTTTTTTTTTT
>VZRX01002160.1:76074-179209 GCA_013398075.1 Notiomystis cincta
TTTTTTTTTTTTTTTTTTTTTTTTTTTTTTTTTTTGGATAGAATAGAAGGGTAGAAGAAGAATATAATAAACAGGTATCTGACCATTTTATGCCAAGAGGAGAATGAAGTCTGCCTCTGCTTTCTGTCATTCTCCAATGCTTCTTAGAAAGAAGAAAAAGAAAAATCACAAAAACAAACAAAAGTAGGGAAAAGCAACCTTAAAACTTCAATCCAAATTGTCTATCAAGAGAAAAAAAAATCTGTTATCTCCTCCAGAAAATATGTTATTTCCTGAATGGGATTAGGACCAGGCTGAAGAGTTGAAAGAAATGGCGAGCCTGTGTCTTTTCAAACATCACAAAACATAGAATTATAGAATGATTTAGGTTGAAAAAGGCCCCTAAGATCCTTGAGTCCAACCACAAACCCAGCACTCTCAACCCACCACTAAACCTAAACACTCCACCTACACACTTCTCTAGGCAGCGTAATTCAATGCTTCACAACACTTTCCATGGAGAAACTTTTCCTAATATACAACATAAACCTTCCCTGGCACAACTAAATCCTACACCTTGAGCTGAAAATTTAGCTGTTGGGTTCTGTATTCTCAATTTTATTTTTCAACTTCAAAAAAACCCCAGATAGTACAGAAACTCGTCTTTTTATAAAAATCTCTAAGCATTTTTTCATCCAAAGCTCCCAAAACCGAGGAAGAGGCATATAACCCAAAAGAATGGGTAGAAATGCTTTCAGGGTATACAAACAAGAACCTATATCTAATACAACTGTTGAAACAAAGTACATGTATTCTAAAATATGAGAAATGCATTTATTTCTTAAATTGATGTAGAGTACACAGAGCGAGCCAAAAAGATATGGTAGTACTTCAACTGGAGAGAATGTTAAAGGCATGGTCTTGGCTAAGATTAGTGATGCTACAGAAAAGAATAATGTTACAATAAAATATAATTTGGACATCTCTTTTGTGAGCTAATTATCTGGCATAATAAAGAAAACATCTAAAGAAATTCTGTTTTGCATGTTAAATGATTCCTTCTTGGAATGGCTTGTTTGGGAACATATAAAAGGAAGTTTTAGTCAAAAATAGAAAAAAAAAATTTATACTTGCGATATTAATAAATAGTGATCAAATCAGAATTAAATTTACTTCTCTTAGAGGAGGAATAATATTTATGAAATAAAATAAAATAAAATTAACCTAAGATACAACATTTCAGAAGACAGTTAAAACCAAAACGAAACTTATACAAAAAATAAAAGGACTGACAAAATTTAACTTAAATCCTTGTATAACTCTCTGGAGGCTACATAAACACATGATACTAATCATACATGTTTCTGGACCTTGAAGAATCAGGAAAACGAATTTTAAAAACTCCACTAGCAAAGCAGAAAGAGCCTTGGACTTTTTTTCTTTTTGCATTAAGCAGAAACCTTTTCAAAAGAAACAAACAGCCATTGTGGCCAACAGAAGAGACCCAGTCATGAACGTGAACTGAGGGGGATTTGATCCATGACCAAGCTGGGATGAGGTGACAAGTTAACATGTATCAGTTGCCTTGTGATAAATGAATGCCTCTGAATCAAGTAATTTTGGCCTCAAATTAACAATGATGCTGTGAAGTTAGTTTAATTTATATTTTCAGCAGGCTGTAAATGTGCACTTAGATGTTATGCAATTTGTTAAACCATTGGAAACTGTTCCTGAGCCCTGCATGTGGGATTTGCAAAGCTAGCATCAAATCTGAAGAATTTGTAGTCAAACCCCAAACCAGGTAAGTTGTCTACAGAGGGATCCATGTCACCAATGCTACTTCAGAATAAATGAAGAACTGAACATTTGCTTGCAGTTGTTCTTCACCTCAATAATTTAATTAAATACCTTTTCAAGACATGCTTGTTTCAAGTAATGATGATAAACCTCTGTCCTAGAGAAAAAGTATCATTTAAGTCACTGTTAATGTGTTAATTTTTTAGTATTAATTGACATTCATCAAAAACAAGGAATTTTGCCAAACTTGGGAACTCTTATAATGGCAGATGAAATTTTCCATGAAAACATTAAATATTTACAGAAATAAATGCAAAGCTCTTTCAATTTACTGTCCTTTTTTTCCAATATTTAAAATATTAAAAAAAAATTGTTTCCAAGAATTTTATGCAATTCTGAACAATATAATTTTCAAAAACTACTACTTATTCTTAAAAATCTCTAATTTCAAAACACGGGACTTTAAAGAAAAATGTTATACCTCAATTTATAAATATGTCAGTTATCTCTAAATCACTTCATATGGATATTTCTGAACTAAATGCTTATCTGTGAACAAAATTAAGCCTTATTGTGGAGACTAAAATTGAAAGACAACAGCCATTTACTCTTTCAAAGCGTTGCTACTGTTTCTGACAAGTGAGATAGTTTAGGAATGTTAAAACAAGCCTTGTCCTATCTGTAAAATTGAAGTTAATTAATAGCATCTAGATAAACATTACAAAAGAATAAATGGCAGCAGCTTAAGGAAAAATTTGGGTTCATCAGGACACTAAAATTTTTGGAATGCATTTGCAGCACAATCAGTAAAAGGAAAAAAGTTAATTTATCTAGCTTAGTATCTTTAGGCACTTTAAATAAAATGCTGCACTTAAAAACTTTAGAGGTTACAGATAAATAAAACTGCTTGTTAGCAAAGCATATAACAATTTATTACTAGTTTATCACTCTGAGTTGAGAATGACACCACCTAAGATAATACAAAGTAAATAGAGAATGTTTTTTTTTACTACTCCTGAAGTAAAATGTGATCAGATACCCATAGATTTTATTTTTTATCTTGCTTTTCTACACACTTTTCAGCTGCCAGCCTGATCAGCTTTTTTTCTTGAAATTTTCATATTAACAAGCCTTTTGGTAAAAGCTTGCTGATACTGATGTGGGTTTGACTTAGGGTGGATGAAGCCCCTTCTCACTACCTCAGCTGTATGGCCTTCTCTACAACCTCCAGTGCAAATGTTTATCCAGTGAGAACTCTTTCCTCTTCCAGTCATATAGAAGTTACGTGGTCTTTTTTTCCAGATGTTCTTTTCCTTTAGCTCTATGTTGATCTGGGACACTTCCATCATTCCTTGGCTTCTTGCTTTAATATTCATGCTCTAGAAAGCTGGCTGTATGTACATCTCCAAGACTCCCCTGGGAATAAAAGCATGTCAAAATCCTGGTGGGAAGGGCTAGGTTAATGATTCTAACCCATCTGAAAGCAAGGAGTAGCACAGAAAATATCTTCCAAGTACTCATTTACTGCACTGTCGCCAATTGTTGTTAAAGGCCAAAAAACTTCAAAACAAAACCCCATGTTTTTTATTAATTTTAGTTCTCTTAATCCTTAAGAATATAGATTTAGTGTCTTTAACTCATGAAATAAGAAAATACCTTCAGGCTAAATCATGATTGGATATCATCTGGATTTCACAGCAACAGCTACCTGCAACACAGGAGACTGAAATTTCCATAGGAACTATTGGAAAAAATAATTATGTTGCCACTGAAATGACATTAGTTATCTGACTTCTCTACAGAATTATCAGTTTGGAAGGACCAAAAGAGAGAAATTATTTATCATAGTAAAAATTATTTGATTTTCTTGTGATGCAAACAAGTCTAATTTCCTTAGAAAATCAGGTTTCCTGGAGCCCTCTGCTAATTGGTGACACAATCCATGTTCTCTATGACACATGAGATCCCACTGAGCAATTTTAAATTTTGTGGGAAAAGGGTGAGGAGTACAGGCAGTCTAAAAACATGAAGCTTTTCCAAGTTTCCTGAAAGTCAGCAGCTAAGAAATAGAAATACTCCATTAGTCCCTTTATAAAGGAGAACAAAATCATTATACAACTAATACAATTAGCAGGGCAATTAGCACATGCAATCTAACTGGTCAACAAGCACATGCAGAAACAATCATAGCTCTGCTACTTTTGGCCCACCTAGGGAGCCAAGTGTTTAATGAAAAAAGCGTTAAAGAAATACTCTTGAAGGTTACATGAGAGGGATGTTGCTGCTCTGAGGGAGACCTCAGAGCCTGAGATATCCTTACATCTGCAGTAGGAAAACATTAAGGATGAGGAAAGGTGAGTATGACCTTGGAAGAATTAAATGATTTAATAAAAAGTGAAGATATTACAAAAGCTACTAACAAAGAAAAGAACATCTCAGACTACTTCAGTAGAGGAAAGAACAGAAAAAAAACAAGGGACATGTGATATAAGGACATAGGAATCTAGGATACATCTTTCATTTTCCAAGTTTATCTTCTTTAATGATAGCCTGCTATTGAAACATGTCTTCATTCATATTCCTCATACCATAACTTCTAGAAGAACCATATCAGTTCTCTAGATTTCATTGTCCAAGACAGGTACCAGCCAGCAGTTGTGAAGTCTTTATTTGGGTTCATCTTCTACATTTTCAGCAGGTGTGAGGTCTTTTTAAGGGTGTCTTTACCTCGGTCAGACCCAATACAAAGGGTTAAAAATCAGTATATATCTATTAGGTTGGGAACTGATGGGTTGAAAGTAAGCCTTGTCCAATCAACAATCTTAAGATCGGAAAAGCTTTAAAATCCAGTTATGGAACGTGCTCTCAGGACCTCCACCCTCTAGTGCTCTCAAATACATTTTTAAAAGTCTGTAAACAATCCTGCAGTGAGTAAGCAGTATCAGCCTTTTTTCAATTCCTGTGAAACCAACTGCAGGACTCTGAAATGCCAACAGAAACACATTCTCATCCTGTGCTACTGTAATGCAGTTGCAACCATAATTATGGGGCTCAGGTGGATAGCTAACCTCTGCCATCAAAATTAAAATGTCTGGCAAGAGCAGACTTTACAGACTGAAGGACCAAACACTTATAAAGCAAAACCACTGAGACAAAATTTGCACAGAAAGCAACAGCCATAGAAACTTACCACCATGTTGTGAACAGCTGAATGCAGAGGCCAAACCACTCCAACAAGGCTGGGGCAGGACTACAGCCCTGCATATAATGTGTGACTAATTCAGAGAAACTCTGAAGCACCTTTACAAACCTACTTTCTGCATGTTAATTTATAGTATACACCCTTTAAAATCTAAAACACGCTAAGACATGACAAGTTGAACTCTCAGATATTCCCCATGAGTCCCACAATACTCCCAGGCAATGGTATCAAATCTCAGTACATGTCAATATCTCTAATACCTTTCAGCAATCCCAAGATAAAGTATTTCTATGCTGCTATCAAATTCACAGCACACTTCAGGAACTGTTTCACAAGAATGTATAAACACTAGTTATTATTATTTTCAAATCTCCATGATGTAAGTTTTTTTGTTTTCTTTTACTTTTAAATTAAAAGTACAAGGAGTTTTCAGCAGCCCAGACATCTAATTTTACAGCTCAAGGATTTTAGTGCTATTACACATTAAAGCAGTAAATGTGAAACCACAAGAAGAAAAAAAAAAGAAAAAAAGAATCCATTAACCTGATATTATGAAGTAATTTGTTACATTTCCTAAGAAAGTAAAGGGTTGTTCCATGTCAAGAAAATTACAGAGACCACATATAGCACTTATTAAATTTATTCCACAATTCTAAATGACATGTACCCACACATATTACAATGCCCTATAAATGCCTCAAAGAAACATCTTCTGGAAACACCATTTTCCTTGTGACAAAGGAGGACAGAAGGTTGTAATTCTTAAGACTTTTCTTAGGTATTTAACCATAAAATAAAATGGAAAGTGAAATTATACACATAAATCTAAATTTTTAAAGTTTGAATTTGCTTTTTAATGCCTGGGGTATGGGCAAAATAGAACAACTCTTGTGATGATTGATTTTAATCAATCACAGTACAGGGACAGCCTCAAAGAATCTATGTCTTAGATTTTGATCTTGCAATTTGTATAGTTAAAAGTACACACATAAGATCAAAAACTTACAGAAGCAAAGCTTTAGGATACAGTCTTTAAGGCCACTTTGTGTGCAGTGGAAATAACTTACACAGCTTGTACCTAACATTTTTTTACTGCTTCTTTGCCAGGGAGTAGCTGAGCAGTGGCAGGCAGCTGCGAGCGGCTCACCTATTTCAACACAATAGTACATCAATTTAGTTTAAACTGCTCTGAAATCTGCTTAACCTAAGCATGCCATGCTTAATCTAAATCAGCATATTGTGCATGGAAGCAGGTGCAGAGCACATCACTCATTACTGTGGTCCAGAGACAATTGTGTCCAGCAGCTCTGGGAGCAACTTACACTGCTCAGGTCACTGCTCAAATGACACTACCTCCATCTTCTTCTTCCAGACCATTATTAGATCAAAGACACACGACTTAGTAAGAATATCTTCACTTATACTTTGCCAAGGCAATAGTGCTGCAGCTTGTAAACTCTGCAGTAAGTTGTTCCCAGACAAAGGGTTTTATCTTTGCATGTGTAACATGCTAGACCTATCATCAGACATTCTTCCCAAACCCATCTTACATACTTTTATTGAAATGTCAGGACTCTGGTTCAAGCTGACTGTTATTCTCACTCTAAACTCAAGAGAGACAGAAATACACTTCCAGGTGAAATGCAATGACCAAATGGATCGCCTCTTTCAGAGAATAAGGTCGGGAGCAAGGAATATCCTCTCAACTTTGTAGTCACAAAAGTTTATGGGAGGTTTGCTATTGTACTTAGTGAAATAAGGACTCTGTTCTATTTTTTTATTAATTGTTCTGTTTTTGTAATAAATGTTTCATAAATTCAGAAGCAGAATTTAACAACAGTATACTGTATTCAGAGCTGTTGTTGGAGAAACACTCTTTACTGTAACTTTCTCCTCTAAACGTGAAGCATTTTATTTACAAGAATTCAAGCCTTCTAGAAGTGAAATAACCTATTGCTGTGCTTGAGTGTTAAACCACAGAAGCTGCAGTCACTCAACAAGGAGTACTATGGAATCAGTAAAGTGCTTGGGACTGTTTACAGCCTGGTTATGAGCTATAATAAGTGCTGAACCTGCTGAATGCTTTAACACCTTCTCAGTAGTGTGTTTAGAAATGACTGCTATCCCAGATGCTTGTGTAACCTGAAAATATGCAGGAGGACATGGCCATGCCTAAGATAAGCAGAGAAGAGAGAATAATGACTTGCTGCATGTAAACACAGGCACGTAAAGACAAGACATTTTCTCAGCAGCAACATTAATAAGAACAAGATCTCTAAGACAGTTTATGTCTTTCTGGGCTCCCAGACAGCACATATTTTCAAGCTTTGCATCATACCATTCTCAATCAACTGAGATGAAGTATTTAATATATAAAGGAATGGGTTTATTTTCCTTTACTCTTGGCTTTTACCACACACCCACAGGAGAGCACTTAGCTTAATCATAAATAAAGAGTTGCAGGAGCTCACGGAATTGAGCAACACTTGCTAACCTTTAGCTTTCCGGATGAAAAATGACCTTCAGCGATGACCCCAGTGAATAGTGCTATCTGGAATAATTCTCTCACATCAAGAAACCTATTATTTTGCTATTATTAAGTTTTAGTAACACTGCTGGGAGAAACCATCTGTTAAAAGAGAAACAAGGTACTAACCCTTAGGTATGTGGGGACTGTTGTTTTCTGCAATCAGTTTAAGGCACTTTTCATTCATTCTGTACAATTTCCTTTCACCAGTGTCAGGAAGATCAGAATAAGAAAAGACCAACATCCTTGTGATGTTTATTGCACATCAACAAATAAAAGATATATTTACAGCTGCATTCACCACTTTACTAGGCCTATTAAACAAATGTGCTGTAAGAAAAAGCTTATAAAGCAAACTTCGAAACAGTAAAAACCCCATTGTTTGACTCCCCACAGAAGCTTCAATTGCTTCACAGTATGAAGTCAGGAATCCTTTAGATGAAAATAAACACAGAAGAACTAGAGAACAGATACATTAAGGATGTTAAGAGGAGTTAAATCTTCTTTCACTGAATCTTCTGAGCATGGGTCCCTTGGTTTAGAGAATTATTTTGGAAAAATGCCAGAAAAACCTAAACAAACACAAAAACCTAACTAAAAAAAAAAAAAAAAAAAGACAAAAAAACCCCTATACCCAACAAAAATACCCCTCCCCCCCAACATCATCATGCTATTGAGGTCTAGCATGGGTTGTGGATCTCTTATATTTTTATGTAAATATATTTTTGGGGATTTGGGGGGATTTAAAAAAAAACATAGGAAGAGAAGGTAAACTGCAAATGCTGAACAAGCAAGTCTCCTAAACCCTGAAATTCTTCATTACCGATGAAGTAAAAATGCTAGCAACAGGATTTCACAAGGATCATAACTTTTTTCGTGTCTGTTCCTGCCAAATCACAGTCTGAAGAGTACAGTATATTGCCTGTCATCAAATTCTTATAAATAATGAACATCTTTTGCTCAGGCCAAAGAGATAGACAAATATATCTCTCACAACTTCTCCTTTCTCCCATTTTTGGCTAGCAGGCAATTTTCAGTTGAGTTTGAGGGGTTTTTATTTTTCATCAATGAAATTTTTGGCCATTAATTTTTTTCCATATTTTGATATTAAATATTCATAAAGAGCCTTTGAACGGTATTGCAATAGATCCCCCCAAAGCAGACAAGTCTTGTGTTTCTCACATAATCTCCCTTGACTGGAAAGTTTCCTTCACAATTAGGTTTCTGATATGAAAGTTCAACCAAAAATGGTAATATGATTTTTGAATGTTGCAAGTCTATGGCAAACTAGTCTTTGGCATTGGAACATTACAGAATTCCTTTTGTGATGACTTTTTAACGTGCCAAAACCAGTTTTTAATCCATTCCTTGATACTGAATGTCTAAGTAACAGCAGCTAATCAGTAACAGGCAGGTGAATTAAAGAAAGTGCTATAGCACTGTGTTTTTCCATGAAAAGCAAAAAAAAAAGATGGAGTATTGCTGCTTCCTGGTACAGAGAATTGATTCTGTTTTTGTGGAGTTTACAAGGGAAAAGGTTGGCACTTCCAAAGGGCAAATGAAATTTCAGTCTGAAACACAGCACTGCATCCAGGAACAAATCTTAGATCATTACATGTAACTGGAAGACTCTTGTTGACTTTTAATAAGAGTTGAGCAGATTCTGATTGACAGAAGAGGCAATAAAGCACACCAAGTACTCTAGCAAGACAGGGTAGAAAGACGTGACATAAACAACTGCCAATTCTCTGCTTTCACCTGAGACTAATAAAAAGTAATTTAAGGATGAGATTCAGCTTTTATCATCAAAAATTATTTTTCAGCTACACGAGTCGTTCAAGTTTTGCAGCTACACACACAGTCTGGGTGTCATGCCAGGGCCAAGATGTTTGGCAGGCATCCCTTCAACAACTTTGTGGTTGCAGACCTCCTGCACATACTTGCACAGAAACTGTAAAAGGAACCTTTGACATGCCATTATATTCTGGAGGTCCTCCAAATTGCAGGTAAAATAAGAGTAAGTAGACTAGAAGAGGAGCAAAGATTTGTCACTAAGATTATACATTCACCAAGAGCCGTGCAGCTGAACAGTGTATTTGGATGCTTGATTGCAATGTGCTGCAATTTACAAATCCTTTGAAGAGGTCTAGCATCAAAATGCCACAAAAAAAACCCTGAGACAAACCAGAGAAACCACTGTGTGTTTGTAATATTGTGTCTTAAAAAATGAAAAAACACCAAACAAAATTTATCTTAAAATACTCTTGCCTGAGTGATTTTTATAGGCATGAAAATCATCACAGGGGAAGAAAAAACTGAATACATAATGATACATTCCTGCTTTACATTGTTTTGAAAGGCAAAAAAATAGTCTTTAGACTTCTATAAAACGGTTTGCCAAAGGGATGCAGCATGACTGAAAGCATATCAATTTATAGCTTAAACTAACAAGAAAATGCTTAGAGGAGAAGCACGTTGAAGTCAGCTTTCAATTGAAGTTGTTAACAAGGAGAAATTGCTCTTCCAAAATAAGAATTTGTAGCCTTGAGGGTGATCAGAAGAACTCAGATCAAGGGAGAAATCGAATTTGTCAATGTGAGAGAAACATATTGGTTTTAAAACTGTGCTCTGAGAGAATCATGATGGTTTCCTTTGTTTTTATGTATACAGTAGACTCAGAAGATTCAGTTTCTCAAACTGAAGCTTGGTGCTGACAACTTAAATTTTTCACCATTTAAAGATGGAGTTTATTTTTAAAACTTCTCAAATATTGTTTCTTCAAAATTATTTAAGTTCTTTCTTAACAAGAGCTTGACATTATGGCTAAAGTATACTACATATTTTTTCTAATGCAATATTTTCATTCTTTTTCAACATGTTCTTTCATGTTTAATTCAGAATCCTTAACTGATTTAAATAAATGCCAAACATTAACTAACCAACACAAAACATTTTAAATAGTATACTCAAGAGGGCTTTTTTCCCCTGTAAAACAAAGATTGCTATCTTTATCCCTACAGGCTATGAATCTCTTCAAGAAATGATGATTTTTGTAATTAACACTGTCTACATGCTGTAACTTCATCATATTTTCCTGGCTACATGAGGAAAACCAGGGCAGCAGTTTTAATAATATGCAATATTTCCATTCCACACTTTTAGGATATTTATTGACAAAAGTTTCTCAAAAGGCCTGACACAGATGCTCACCCTTGCATATCATCCTGTAAGTCATGTAAATAGCATTAATCCTGTTCTCATTTAAGTAAAATATAACGCCTGCTTTCAGTGAAATGATGAGTACGATATCTGATGAAGAGTTTAAAATAGCAGATGGTGTTATCACTATGAAAGCAGGGAGCTAGCTGCAGAGAAGCAGCAACACGCAGGATATTCTGGTCTTGCACCTTCAGATGGTACTTAGTTCTTTAAAGCAGGAACAGGGAAGTGATTGATGTTAGGCTGCAAACCGTCTGCTCCTTGCGTCCCTGGCGGTGTGCTTATCGCTTCAGAGCTCCGTACAGCGATACTTACAGAGCCTCTGTCAACAAAATGCAGCTATGAACGGCTCTAGCACGAATTCTCTGCCAAAAAATTCCTGTCTCAGTGAGCGAGTCACTCCAGGTTTACTTGTAAGCACTTGTGAACTTCCTGGCAGTCACCCTTTGTGTATGGATTGATAATAAACCTAAATCTTGTCCTAACTGTTGGCAGACAATCCGTTGCCTGTCCAGTGGGAGATGCAAAAAGCTCTCCTCTCTGCCTCACAGGTGGCCTAGAGAGACTTGTGCATCTTTTCCTAAGGTATTTCTAAGCTGACATTGAGTTCTATGTGGCCTCAAGAATTATAAAACATTACTCGTCATGTGCTTTTCCAAACACTCATAATTCTGATTATGAGCCCTTACACCCAAGCACATTTAGATGTGGAGCCATAATAAAGGCCATTAGTTCCTAAACTCTTGGAATTTTACTGCTCTTTAATTCAATGTAAAAAATATGAAAACTTCAACCTCTTATATATATATACACACACACACACATATTTTAACATATACATATATATTTTTGATATGTGTGTGTGTGTATACATATACAGTATCCTCTATTTTTTTTGTACATAGACTTCTCTGGACTATATATAAGCAAAGGCCACAAGTCAATTCCTTATCCTGGTACAAAGCCAAGGTAATTTATATCTAGTTTGAATTAACATCCTTATTGAATTTAAATTTGTTTTGGTAAGAAAACTGCTCTTTCCTAGTTATTCAAAACCACTGAAAGCTTTTAAAAATAAAAAACATTTTCATGTATGAAATTGAATCAGTCATGATTCAGTTATGGGTTATGTGGCTAGTCATTAATTAGCCATGATTTGTGTGGCCAGGTGATAACTAACTGAAGATCCTATACTTGTATTAAATATGTTTGCCTAGCTTAGAATTCAGAAATGATGGTCTAACTATTCCCTACATTATTGTTACTCAATGTAGTTGTTAGCCTCTGAGTAAATTTTTCTGCCCTCTAGTTAGAGAACAGAGTAAGATCTGGATAAGCATGGTGAAACTCTTAATTACAATAAATTCTAAATTGCAAATATCAGGAAAATTAAAGTAAGTGTGCTGAAACTCTGGTTCCTGTGAATGGCAATGAAACATGTTCTACGCTTTAACAGACCTTAGCAGCCCACCAAGATGATCAGTCAGCCCTAAAAACCTAAATTCTTCTACATTAAATGTTTTATATTACACATTTTACATATCAAAATCTGATTGTGAACATGGAGAGTATCAGTTTTTGTCTGCAATATTTCATCTCTCCCTTCCTTAGCAGAGTGCTACATTTGAAATATTTGTGCTTGGAGAATACATTTTTCAACCCAGATGATTTCCTTCTAAGTTCAGTCTGCCCCTTGTGCTTGCTGCAGCTTAACTCCACTATAGAAAGTTGCAAGCAGTTGCAACAACACATTAAAAAAAGATGTATGTCAATGGGTAAGTTCAGCACAGCTGCTTCTTAACCACACTTTTTCCAGACAAGAGCAGTATCCAGTGCTGAGGTACATAACCTGAGGTCAGATAACGCCAAAGTCCCTCAAGTCACTCAAGAGAATGCAGAGGGTACAACAGAAAACAGATCCCTCAAGATGTGCAAATTGCTGCATGTAACTGCACCAGACCCCTTTGCAGCAACAGAATTGTGTAGACCATTCTAAAGGCTCAATATCTCATTTTCATACTGTATTATCTTTGTTCTTTACCATATTTATGAACTAGGTAAAGAAAAGTATCCCAAATCAATTAGAAATACAAAGAAAACCATGCATAATGCTTGAATTATACAATTACATCCTTCATGGGCCTTGCAGGCCCACATGCTTCCAGCATAGCACTGTTAGGCTTATATAAATATATCCCTCCTGTCCTCTGGAAACCCAATCCATTTCAATCTGTAATGTAAATAGTTTCTTTTTAACACGCAGTGTGTGCTGATTTCACCTTAATTATATATTTCCCATTGCGAGAACTCAAACTGTGGGATACTGGGAAAGAATTTAACCAGCAGCCTATAAAGAACAGGGGCTGAAGCTTGGCTTCTATTAACACCTCATTAGCCAGAGTCTGTACTGTACATAAAATGAGCTAATGATTTTTAAATGAAGTTGTCAACCTATAACTTAATAATGCAGAAATCTATTTCTCTGTAATATTAACAAGCTATAACACATTTTTATATCTACAAATGAACATGAAGATTTTGGAGTACATAGACCTTGGTTGATCATCTTCAAGCACTGACATTTAGCACAACCCTAGCACTAATACCACAAGTGGTACTAATTGCAGTATAAATTTTCCAATGGACAAAGGGTGATGGTTTGAGGAAAGCAGCTTCAAGTTCTGGATATAAACTTATCTGAACTTACTAAAAACAAAGTTAGAACCATGAAATGACTGCTAGGTGGTTATAGGATCAATTCTAATCTCATAAAGGAATGGCAAAATTCACATTTGAGTTTATTGTGACTAAAGACCATCATCTACCTTAGCAAAAATCACCATTACAGTTTGCATTGACTTGACAGGTTTTAACAGTAGTTCATGAATGCAGGACTTTCATTAACTCCCACTGAAGCAGAGTAAATGGCTGTGGAGTCAAGTGGGTTGCACAATCTCTCCCTTAATTGGCAGGGGGATTGTGGTATTCCTATCCATCAGGTGACCCCTCTGCAAGGGTTAGGACCTGATCTTGTTGCTGTGGGTTTGGAGACATGTGTGCACTGCAGGTGAAGGTCTGGTTTGCTGTGAGAGCAAAAGGTTCCCATTCATTGTCAGACCACTAACACATTTTCAATGAGCACCACTGCAAAAGTGATTTAAAAAGAGATAATTTGTGAATTTATAAAAACCAAAGGAGTCTCTCTTTCCAATATGTGGAAGCCTTGTTTTGACTCTAAGGAAACAAGACTTTAACATGAACTAGTTTTAAACATCCTTCCATAAAAAAAAAAAAAAAAANAGAAAAAAAGAAAAAAAAAAAGGATCTGATGTCCATAACCTCATCCTACTCAATCACAGAAGCTTTTAACTTTCCAGTCAGCACTAGCTTATCTTGCAAGGGTCTGAATCCCAATTAGCCACCAACATCTGCAGTTCCAAAGGGAGGCAGTTAGCAGGCTTGCTGACTTCCATGTTACAGTCTTTGTAGTGAAATTTTTCACTGAGGCTGCAGCTGCACCACACTGAAAATTTACACATATGGGCTTCATGCTCTGTGCCAAACAGAACTCACAGGACAGGCTGAAGGCACCATCATTCTGAGGGTGCATGACCACCCCTGTAACTACCCTGCACCTCTCTGGTCCCCACGGGAGCCTTCTCTGGAGCAAATGCAATCAAGATGAGGGTCCCTCCTGCTGTTCCTGTTTGATTAGTGAGGACAGCAGTGACATTTGCTCATTGTCTTCATGCTTGGTCGCCACATTCTTTTGGCTGGGAGGGTTGCAGTAGCTGTTCCCAGGGTGGCAGGCAGGTATGCCATTTCCAAACCTTGGCTGGGGATATGTGGCCAGGCACTCCCTGACTGCAACACTGCTTGTAAAATCAGTCGCTTTTTCTAGGTGTGAAAGATGTGACAGTCTATTGTACAAGGTGAAGTATAAGATGGTGACGTATGTGGCTGTGGTAGGGAAATTACAAGGACATATCTTTCTGTCTTTGGATCTGAGGGAACTGCCATCAGGCAGGGAAGGTTTAGTCCTCTGTGACAAATTGATGTTTTAAGATCTCTTTGAAGATATCAGAGTTATGGTGTGTTATGGCCAAATTACTGGCTCACTGCTGAAAAGAGAAGTAGTATGCAGTGAAATGTACACTAGTTCCAACCATTGGAAAGCAATTACCACTACAAGTGAGCAGAGAAGCAGTTAATAGTCACAGCACCATAGTGGGGAGTTTGCCAAAATTGCCAGCTAAGCCAGTCATGAACCAACATAACACTAGGTCTATTTCTCTCATTTACTGTGCTTTTTTCATCTCCCTTACCCCATTAGAAGCAAACAAATATCAATAATAACTTTAGCCCTAGCAGTTATGTCTAGAAATAAATCAATATTCAAATGCATATTTTCAACAGAAAGAGATGTGAAAGGGTTATACAATCAGCCTTTGGCACTCATTCCTACAATGCTCTGAAACCATAAGTTAAAAGAAAAGTGGTTTATATGTTAAAAGGGGTCATATAATATATTTCATTCAGAGCAATTAATTGTTTACTTACAGGACAGCTTTCCATGACAAATACTTCTTTCTCTAAAACATTTCACTGCCCTATAAAAGCAAACCCCATTTCTTACAGCTTCCTAGCAAGACATTCAGACCAATTATCCTATTCAGCTTTTTCCTTCCTTATAACTGGTAATTTAGCTTACTATATAAAACACAATTAAACCTTGTTTAGAGTAAAGCTATATACACATTGAGCTCTAGATGCTGCTAATTCTTAAATCTTAGCCATTTTTAAAATAGGTATTCTAATGTACTTCACACTGATACAGCTTAGTTATCACTTGTATAACCACTGAAATGTTCTTGAGTAAATTGGAATTTGCTCATTCCCAACTATGTCAGCAAAAAAGCATTTTCTTCCCATCTGTGCATAAGAGATAATATCCAAACATTATTGATTGGCTAATCATCAGTTTATCTTGCACAATTACATTTTTTCTCCTATTGCAATGATCACCTGTCATACCTGTCTAAGTATATAGTCTACAAATGTATGTCCTGCTGCAGAGAATTGAACTGCTGTGGCTATGCACAGGTATTTATACATAGAGAGAGGCTTAAACCCAAATCATAGGGAAGAGTTTAAATCACATACAATCCAGAACAGAACAGAGACACTGAAGGAGCTCAGGAAAAATGGTTCAGCCTTCAGGTAACTGAGACTTAAATAATTTTAAACAAAAATAAAAGTTATAAGCATTCTACATAAATATGTCAGAAAAAATAACATTTTTTCTTTGGGTAACTCAGTTAAACTGCAAGCAGACTTACATTGGCAGTTACTCATTTTAATTATAGTGTGATGACACTTGCTAGTTTAGAAAATGAATCATATGGTTGCACAGGAATTCAGTCCTTTTTCCTTAGCTCTATTTGTAGACAGAGAGAATTCTAAAAGTGAAACAGACATTTAATTGTTCAAGGGTTACAGGATGCACATTTATTCAGCAATAATTTCAGGTTATCTTCTCCATTTTCCCCCCTCTTATTAAGAGATCTGACAGCCTTCTTACATCATGGAGAGTACGAGAGAATGATGTGCAAATCTAACACACTTTCAGGTAGAAGAATATTTCAGTAGTCTAAAAATCATCACCGCAAGTCCCTTAAGTCTTCCAGAATTCAGTAAACTTAATCTTGGATGCAATTTAGTACAAGGAAACAATTCACAAGATTTCTGAACGGGAACATTTTACCCTGTCAAAGGACCATAATTTAATCTTGATGCAATGCATTCAGTGAAGTCAATGAACTTGCACAGCACAAACTCTTTAAAACCTGACACACTGACCTACCTTTATGTGACAGACGTAGCCTTGGTTGCCTCGTATCTGCTGCGTGACATCCAGCTGGTAACTCTAGCAACAAGCCATACAGTGCCAGGATGAGAAGGTCCTGAGCAGATGCCATCCTGCCCAAGATAAATTTCTTGCTCTCTTCGCTGAACTGCTGCTGTTTGTTTGTTGTTTTGGTGGGGTGTTTTTAAGGCTCCAACTTCCACTTCTACTTTGCCAGTGCAGTTAGCTGTCTCTCTTTGGTCAGTTTGTGGGGTGTCTCTGTGGGAAATTCAGCGTTCATCAGAGCAGCACACAGCCTCAGCTAGCCATTTGTCAAGCTGTGCAAATGTCATGTAAAAATATTCCCTCCCTAGGACAATTGTTTATAAAGTGCGAGGACATTCCAAGGCGTTACTCTGCAGTGTTGTGTCTTGAGCTGTCTTTAGTAACTCTGCCAGTGGATTCAGGAAGAAGCTGTATTTTCAGTCCCTCCTGCGAGGCAATTCATTCAGAGAAGGAGGGAGGGAAAAAAAAAAAAAAAAAAAAAAAAAAAAAAAAAAAAAAAAAAACGGAAAAAAGGAGAAAGCACCCTCCTCCTTGGTGCTCCTCAGAACTCAGCCCCTTGCTCTGACTTGCCAAACAGCTAGTTTTAATTCACCTTTCACCTTTGCTAATTAAAAACAAGAAGTGCCATTCCCTCCTGGAGTTGCAGGATCCACCCAGCGGGAAGCCGGGCTGTCAGGCTGCTGTATTCACTGAGAAAGTTCAGGGAGGGTTTAGGCGATGTACAGAACTCGCCGCTTCTAGGAAGCGTTTTGAGCCACGTGCCGTGCACTGATTCCTCAATCGCTTTGTGGTTTCACGTTGTAAAGCGCCAGGAGAAGGGTCAGAATTGCTCCTGTCCCTCCCTTTAAAAAAGTCATTTCAGCTTTTGTTCCCAGCTCAGTTTTAGAGGAGGATCAACCCTTGCATTAACCATTTAAGTACATTATCACTTAACATCGTTAAACAGCCTGCTACTAAGTGGATCAGGGTAAAAAGATTCTAATTGCATATACTTTCTCACTTTAAAGAAAAAGGTACTGCTTTTTACATTTCTTTTTCCCTTATGTGCTTTTACATAGTAGCTTCTCTCCTTTGCATTTAAAATGTGAGTCTGGAACCTTAGGTCATCTATATATGTCAGCAAAATTATTTATCTGACTAGATACCTGCAGGATTGGGCAGTATTTAAAAAAAATATAAAAGCCTGATCAAAGCACTGTGATGATTAACAGCATCAGATTTAAAAGTGCCAAGCAACTACCTCTTACACTGCTAACAAGTACCAGAAAACTTCATCTCTTTTTTGCATGTGTAACTTAAAAATATACCCATGGCAAGAAATAGGTTTTTATACATCAAAACTACAGATGTCTGGAATACATTAATTAAGGAATAAAGTTCTCTGTAATTAAGATCTCATACATATAATCATTTAGGATTATGCAAGGTGCATTTTAGACAGTAACAATTGAACTTTTTTAATAAGATGAAGCATTAAAGTCATGTTAAGTCTTTATACTTCTCATTGTTTTGTACAGAAAAAGAATCTCAAAGAAAGGAAAACGAAAACTAATATATGCATTTGACAATAATGCACTCAAAAAAAATTGGTAGTCAACCAGAGATAATAATATCTGGAGAGAAAGATTTAATAAGACATGTCTGTATGCCAGCAAACTGAAAAGAACCCAGAACAATAATATAATGAAATGCTAATAAATGTAATAGCAGGATACATGGATGGGAAAAGACAGATCTGTTCAAGGAGAATAAAATATATGAACTACTAGGACAGAGAAAAAAAATGCTGCTTTGGTGAAAGGACAGAAGTAAATCATGAGATTGCCCAAGGACTCCTGGAGGCTGCTGTATAATCAGGAGCAGGGAGCAGGTCATGTCTACCTGTCAGTCCTCCGAGGGCAGGTCACGAACACATACCTGGGCTTGCTTTGAATCAGCTGGGGGCTGTGCCAGCAGCAGCTGAACCGCAGGAGCACGAGCTAAATCACACAGCTATTTGCTCCAATTCTTGCACACAATTGCAGGTTGCAGTGTGTTTTATGCTGATGTGCCAGCTGTCTGGCAGTAGCTCAGCATGAATACTTGAGATATTGTCAGTGGAGAAGGCAATGCAGGTTCTGCCTCAAAGCACAGACCTCAGCAGGGATGAGTTTATACCCACCTGATGGGATTGTTATTACTGGCACCTCTCTGTAGTACCGAGGCACACAAGTGTTCTCCCTTTGAGCATTAAGATCTGCTGTAAAGCAGCATGATCTGGTGCCTGTTAAGGTTAGTGAAGACTCTTCACTTTGGTTGTGATACTGTGAGTTCGTATTGAAATATTCCTTAAAAAAATAAAAACAAAACCACCCCATAACTGTACAATTAAGACATTTCTCAAAGACTCATTGTCTGTCATCATAAGCCTACAAAATGTAAACATTCCTGATTCTAAGATAGTCCAAATGGAATTTTTTTCTTTGAAAGTACTTGTGGAAAATTTAACACTTCTTCTTATTTATGATATGTATTTTCGTAAAGGACACATAATCCAAATGTGAGTTCACGCTATGAAAGCTAAAACCATATTCAGTGAGTAAAGCAAATATTAGTGCAAAATCTCAAATCTTTCCTCTCTCTAGAACTCCTCTCCAAGCTGCTATATGGTGTTATTTACTAATTTTCCTGGGCTTCAGCTGGTATCTGAAGTGTTCAACAGACTGAATAGGTACACTTGGTTATCCTGAGATGGTACCAAAAGATTAGTGTGGCAAATTCGAAACAATTTCCCCAACATTAAAGTTCTGTTTTCATTTTCCATCTGGGGAAAGGGAACTGAGGAGGGAAGGCACAAGGAAGCTGCTAGAAACTATGGGCATTGTTTTGTTTCAGGTAAGGTGCAGCAGTTCTATTCAAACAAATACACGCATACAAATGAGGGCAATTCCCCCACCAACCTGAGCTGACAGGCACTCACTTGTATTTCCAGCCCCACACATCCCAGCCATTACACAACTCCTTGGCTCCCTGCAAACACAACGTGACCCAGGGCTGGAGCTCCAGAGGCGTCAGAAATACCCAAACAAGCTGATTTTCATATTTGTGCCCAAGGACAAAGCTTTTCTGTCTGAAATCTGATTCTCAAGCAGGGTGGGCTGTGTGGGTGCCTCAGGCTCCTTCCCTGCCTGCTGAGGGAAGGGCTGGGGCAAAGGCACAGAGGCAGAAGCTGGAGCTGCTGCTCAGTGTTCAGGCTTTGGCTGTCAGCAAGAAATCTGGGAATGGCTGCTGGGCATGCGGAAAGATGCCTGCACTGGAAAGTAACCTAACAACAGAAAAGGACAATTCACATATTGAGACATGCAGGAGATTGATGTTTTCCTAAGTTTGTGTTCTGACAGGGTGAATCCTTTCTCTTTATAATTCTCAAATTGCTGTGTGAGGATTGCAAGGCCTTATACCCTTACACAACAAGGTTTGTTGCAAAGGAAGTGTTGGAAAGGTTCACAATTTCAACCCGAGAGAAACATGTGGCCTCAGGCAAGGCGTCAAGCTCTATACCTCAGCATCTTTCCAATTTAATTGGCACACAATCTTGCCTCTAGGGGAGTTTTGGAAGACTTTTTCCTATACAGTTTTAAACAGTAGGTAGAAGGATGGCAACGCAGGTGTTCAAATATTAGGATTCATTCTTAGATCAGTACAAACACAAAACCCCAGGGCTGTGGAGCCCTCATGTAGTAGAGTACAAGGGTCTTTGAAGAGTAAACAAGGCAGGTTTACTCCTTATTTTCTGTTTATTAAGGCAAATAAAACAGATCTCTGTCAAATCTGAGTTTGTCTTAGTAGTAAAATTGTCATTTAAGTAAATGCTGATAGGCAAGTAAAAAAACATGCCTGAAAACCTGCCTGTAAGTGACAAATATTTGAAAATTCAAATGCAAACCCTATATTTGATTGCCAGTGTAGAATTTCTATAATTACACTGTTCTAAAGAGGAAGATGATGAATTTTTCTGAAAAGAGGGGATGGGAGGGAAGGTTGCTGTGTACATACACACTCTTTATGTACAGTAAAGAAGTCCATTAAAAGAGCTACAAATAAATTGTGAGTTGCTATGCGAAGTCTGTGAACCGTAGTTTGATTTGCTACAGCTGCTGCAGATCCAGAGCAATCGTAATGAAATCGTTGAGCCTGTAAATCTAAGAGCTCTAACACAAAATATTTCTGACATATTGTGTGAACTGGTTTAAGTTTAACTGATAGAGTGAAATGTAAACACAGGAGCACGACATAAATAAGTAGATCTGCAGCTACTAGCACCAGTAACAAATTCTGAACATTATAACCATAAAGCAAAATGAAATATTTAGAAAATTTAAAGCTGGGGTGGTCCAAGATTTGCCATAACCAGAACTAAAAAGCAGGTTGAAAAGTTACAAGACTGCTTCCTTCTTCTGATGACAATGCACTGGATCGAAGCAGGAATTCTTTCTTTCTTTCTCTGTCTGACTATGGCTGCAGTTCTAAAGAAGGTGAGCAACCCCAAAAGGACTGGGTGGCCTTCACCACAGGAAGTTAATGGTTCCTGTATTTGCATTAGTAGTGTATCTGCTGTAGATGTAGTGCACAAGTAATGATATCTCCATTTATTTAATACAAAAAGATTTAAAAGGCACTTAAATAACAACTTCTTTTACAGTGCTTCATCTGTAAATCTTTTTTATGTCACTACTTGTCCACTGGGCATTGCAGTTCATGTTGACATGTTGACTTTCAAATTCTGTCACACAAAAATTCTCACAACAGATGCAGGATTTGAAGGAAAGATCTATAATACATCATGTAATTTTTAACTCTGTATTATCTCTGCTTTTGAGGGGGGAACTCATGTCTGCTTCGGTGTCAGTTACAAACTGGCCACTGTCTCCCTTACATCAGCTGTACTGGGAGAAATGGTTACACCAAACCCCGTGTCAGGTGCTGCAGCATCCTAACTCCCAGTCTACCCATAAAAATTCCCTGGACACATTAGTTAAGAGTGCTGACAAGACTCAACAAGAAAGAGAAAAAGCTGATCCAACAGGTGAGTAATCACACCATAATATCTTCTGCAATCTCTCTCAATGAAAAAGGAGCAGAACCACCACTTCAATGACACCACTGACCATTGACCTCAGGAGGATATGCTAACTGATAGCAGAAGAATGCTGCCAGATCTTGTTTGTTGCAAGAAAATAACAGTAAATAATAATAAGACTTGGTCGTCTGCAGAATTTTCAGATTAGAAGTATTTTAGGTCTTTGCTTTTGTCATCAGGAATTGGACCCTAATCCTGTGTGAAACTAGAAGTGTTTGTATGAGATGTCTCCAGGATGGGGAAGTGTTATAACTCTTGTTTAATATACAGTGTGTTTTCTTTGATCCAAGACCAAATTTAGACAATATTCATTAAGCAAAAGAGTTTGACTGAACATGAACCTGTACTTCAAACTAGCCACAAAATTACTTGATAAATTAATGCTCTGGAGGAAGAAAAATAGTCTCAATTGAATTACATTCCTCAGCTCCAGAAGGACAGGGTTTTGACTGGTAAATATAGAAACATACTGTCCTTGGAACATTGTTGTTTGCAGTAACGTCATTTCTATGTGTAACTACAGGTGAATGTCAACACTGCCTGAGAAGTAGATATTTTGGCTCACCTATAAAAAACAGGTGGAATAAATATTTCTTTCTTCAAATTCAGACCTCTTAACAGACTTCTTTATAGGTTGGACTAAAAAATGAGGCGTATCAGTGTATCTTAGTCCTGAAATCAACTCCATGTGCCTGACTTATGATTAGCACATGGGTCACAGCAATCTGTATGGTTAGTTATGGATAAAAATCAAATTGCTGATTTCTCTAGAGGAATATATTTTGATGTTATTTTTGCTACTAAATCATTACTGAGGTCTCTCAGAACAAAAAAATTAATGAACAAGTTAGCTGTTTGTCGAAGATGAAGATGAAATATGGCATGACAAATTTCCTATCCTGATCATTGAGCAGGAAATAAAAATGTAATGGTCAAAAGTCTAATGTTAAGTAATTGTATCTATCAGATATTTCCCATTAACTTAGAATGAGGGATATATTTTATTAAAGAATAGGATGCCCTTTTTTATCCCAAATTATCAATGTGAATACCGTTTAGTTCTCCCTTTATGTGATTTTTCTTCCAGTTGATTTCTTCTTGGTTCTTCATTATTTAAAAAGGAGACAAAACAACAAACAGATAACTAGCTAAGAAAGGATGATATTTTATGGCTTAAAGGTGCCATTTATTGGACCCAATTCTTAGCTATTAATTTCTCTACAGAAGAATAAGTGATTTGGCCATTGTTGGAGACAGTTATAGACAAAATCTTTCTTTCCATTATTAGATGTGCAGAATTATAACCTACACATTTTCTGTCTGAAGCCTATGACCATCATTTAATGCAATTATCATCTTAAGGTGAAATGAAAAGCATTTGTTAAAAAATAAACCATTTTGATCACAACTCAGTTGCAGGTTTTAGAGCTGCAAATGCATTTTGAAGCAGAGTATTTAAAAATCAATACCAGCTATATTGCCCACTAAAAAATCCCACATTGCTATTTGAGCAAGATGATGACATCTTCAGTTCTGGACACAGGTTTTGGGCTACACTTAGTTTGCATTTTTACTCCTAGTAATGGAAGTCATATGCCATGACAGATCCCAAACAAAGAGAGCTGGTATATCCTGTGATTTACATCAGTGGGACATAATCTGCTTTCAGGAATGCATTAGATTTCTTGTGACAGCAACGTGGGTCCAAAACTTGAGGGAAAGATGAGGGACATCTAAAGAAACTCTTTTGGCATTTAACAGAGAGTATGCTTGGAAGTGAGCTGTCTGTGTTCAACTTCAGCACACAAAGAAGCTTAGCGGATATGTTCTGTGTCACAGTGGTAAAAGCATTAATTCTCCCCTTGGCTTAAAGATGCTCCTAGGTATATATCCTGCTTTGAATCCCTGTGCAGCTGTCAGGCAGCTAACACCCAGGTGCTGGGAAGCTGAGTACTGAAGAACACAAATCCCCAGTGTTTTGCAGCAGGTCCTGGTGAGCAGTGGCTGATCTCACTGCAGCCATGGAGAGCTTTGGGAAGGAGTTCTCGAACCTTTCAGTCTTTACAAAACCTCTACAAGAAAAGAACCCCGACTGTGGTGAGAACTGAAAAACCTATTTCCCTTGAGGTCTTCAGAAATCCCAGCATTAATCAGATGATAACTTTCAAAGGAGAAAACCACAAAATCCATTGCTGTGTTTCTAGCCACTTTACTGTACGCACACACCCTCCCTGCACCCACACTCTGTGTAAGGGAACTTCTGATCTGACTGACTGCCTGCCCTTTGCTGTGTGGTAGCTGAAACAAAAAGATCTGGCTCTACATTCAGAACTTGGGTGTTCTTTACACCACAAATTATTTGGTTTTCCATCTGCTTTATTATTATCATGAAGAAAGTCTTTATCATTGGATTTCACTTTTGACATCTGTCTAGACAGATATTTATTTGAACCCACAACACATTCACTTAAAGAAAAAGAGAAAAAAAGGAAATAAAAAAACCCCTGAAACTAAAGACTTTAATAAAATTTCTTTATTGAAGAGCCAACAGCTTCAGCTTTCAAGAAGTCTCTGGACAGGGCATCAAACAGCATTAAGTAAATCCCTTAAATTACAACCTTGAGGAAGTGAAATAGGAGTTTCAGTCTATTTTATAACTAGATAAGTGAATCGTTTATCTCACGGAAATATATTGTCTGCCTGTCAAGAGCATTTATATCATTATTAAGGCTGTACAAGTATTACCCTCATCTGCTGATGTACTGCCCTCTTCATAATTATAACACATTGTTCCAATAGCAAAACCTATGGTTTCAGTCATTAGAACAAATACCCAGAAATCCAGTGCTATACTCGTGTAGTGAAAGTGCAATAGTATTGCTAGATGTGAGAAAAACATCAAAAATCGCATCCTGGGGCTGTGTTGGCTGATACAGAAATTTAATCTACACAAATTTCCCCAATTCAAAAAAACAGTAATGAGACAGAAGCATAAACAGGAGATGAGCAATTGTCAGTATGTGAAAAGCTGTCCTCAGGCAAGGGAGGTTTGCTCCCTTTCCATAGCAGAGCTGAATTCAGAGTTGGAGCTGGAGCTGAAACAAGCTACCAGGAAAATCAGGGAAAGCTTCACAGCAGCAGGATGAGTTGGACGACGGACTGGCTGGCTCGGGATGTGGTCAAAGCCGTGTAAATTGAGGCATTTTTAACTAGGCTACCCTGCCCTGCTGGGGAGGTGTACAGGATGATGTATTCGTTGTTTTCCACCCCTGGATACCATGATCTTATAAATGTTGTGGCTCAGGACCATGTCTATTTTGAATTTACAAAACCACTTTGTATGTAGGGGGCAAGGCAAAGATTAGAGAGCCAATTAATTAGACCAGTACAAGACTCTTTTTACAGGGACTGTATATTTGTACATTGGGTGAAGGCATAGCAAAACCCACATTTCTCTGGTTAATGTCTCTGTAGGGATTCTCTGAATCATAATTTGTTTTTATATGTGACCATCTTCCTCCAAGACCAAAGAAGGGCACAACCTAAAAGGCAAAGTCACCATAGACTGTAGTTTAGTCTGCTATGACTTCCCTACTCTAACACAAAGCACATGTGTAGTCCCTAAAATAGAAAAGTTAAAGTAGACAAGACCAGAAGGACAGACAAATTATTGCTGCCTAGGGGAATCCCTGATTTACAATGCAGCAAGTTATACAGTCTGGTGTTGCTGTGCTAGTTGATGCTCAGCATAATTACCGTAGTAGTCGCTATGATAAAGTTTTAAAAATAACAATAATTAAGATATTATTTGTTGGATCATCTGGAATAGGAAAGTGCTCTGTAAAATGTGGAACCCTCTCATTTTGGTTCCTATGTATCACTCTTGCAGTCTGTGTAGCCCTTATTCCTTCAGTTAAATTTTCTTGTGGTTTCAGAACCAAATTATTGCATCATCAGAAAGTCCAGAAACAGGATGGCTTCATTCTCTGGTTGAGTAAAATGACTTGATTCAAGTTCTATTAATAAGGATAGCTCGGAACACCAAATATCTTGAAATTATTACTGTTGATGAGAAGTGTGAATATGCTATTAACATTAATTCAAAAACGCTTTTATGCTATAAATTCACAAAACAGATTTTTTTCTGGGGTTGCATCAAGTTAGTTGCAGCACTATTTGTGAAAAAAATTTTAAAACTACAAATAAAATATATTTTTCGGTTCCAATAATCCAAGGCAACAGATTTCCCCTTCTGACTACAAACAGTTCCACTGATTTTAACAGTGACATTCATGTGCTTTAAGTTAATGTTCAGTGATTTCCTGGGTTGGGCTGCAATTTTTTTTAGTAATAGAAAAATAGGAAATTAAACAGAAAAATATTTTTCCCAGTGTTAGAAAAGAACAAGGTATTTCTTAGTTTTAGACCTGTTTATCCTGTTTTGGGAATTTGCCCAAAACAGATGATAATTTCTGTGAAATTGATTTCAGAAAAAGATCACAATTCTGGATCTCCATGGTGAAAAAAGCAGTTCTGAGGTGTGAAAAACTAAGGTGTTAGTTGGGTAGAACCAGTTCCAGAGAGGTGAGGGCAAGCAAAGTGTCTCCAATGCTAAGGGAACTGAGGGATCCTTTCTGGCTACAAGAACTGTGTCCATACAGCTTAGGGATAACACACTGCAGAGCAGATTGGTCACATGCACTTATATAAAGTGTGCACCAAAGGTTTCCCTAGAATCCTGTGGTCCTGAGGTGTGATTATCATCCTCTGTGTCTTACTAGTTTCAAACTGTCCAATTATATCTTCAGGTCTGTTTTACAGTTCACTAGTGTGGCAATTTTATGAAACAAAATGAAGTTGCTGTGATTGTATGCCATCAGGTGAGTTACTGAGTGAGTTACTTGATCAACGCTCACCACAGGTAACTTCTGGGCTCAAGGTCCAAGCATGCTTAAGTTTGAGAAGATTCACCTGTAGTCTGTATTAAAGTGATGGCTAAGATTGTTATAGAAGGAAGAGAAGTAAGCAGTATAACATGTGGAATTTATAGCCTGTTTTGACTGCACTAACACTTTACCTGGGGAGAAACAGGATAGAAGATTGAGTGTGTGTCTGTGCACATGAAGGCTTTTGTTCTGACCCAGACTATGGCTTTGGAGTGAATTTTCTGATTCATGCACCACACCTTGGTTTACATTGCACAGCAGTGAGGGAAGATGCAAACTAGATTCCTTTGGGATGAAACCAAACTGGAAGATACATTTAAATGCTGCATCCAACATGCTCATGCTGTTGCTGGGTGCCAGTCTATGGTATCAAACTACAGCTAATCCAAAATTAAACTCCTGGAATTCATATAGCATAGATATCAGGGCTTGTTAATGTTCTAAAAACTGATCCCAGTGATTGCTGCCTCCTGAATGCTGGCAAATTCATATTGAATTGGTTGAATGATTTCAGATATAACTATTTTCATGGATAAAGCTAGGAAGTGATTAGTCTCATAAAACTTTTAAAGCAAGTTTATCTTACCTATCTTAATCCAATACATCAGTGATTAGATGTGCACAGGTGAGAGAGCCAACTGTAAACTATGTTAAAATTTCATGTAAATTTATAAATCTGAACTCCTCTTGGTTTTGTTGTTTGTTATTTTTCTTAAATATGCCAGTGCATAAAGTTGATCTGTGGTCCAGTATTTTTGCATTCCCACCTCAAACAAGAGGAGATTCTGACACAGATCTGCTTGTACTCTTCCTCTGAGGTTCACTCTGGATGGAATCTTTCATTCAGCAAAAACACTTTTTTTTTTTTCACGGAGACAAAGAGTTTTGCATTCTATTCAACGTGAAACTTAATTTTCATTTTTAAAGTACCAAAACCTCATTCTCAATTTTCAAGTACTGAAGTACAATTATTCACATAGCACTCTTCACCAGACCTTCCCAGATCTGGCACTCAATTCCCATGTTCAGACCATCAGACTAAAACACTCAGCAAAATGGAAGCCTGTCTGAGAAAGATTACTATTACTTGTCACTTTTATGGAAATGTGCCATTTTCTTCTAAAAAGGGGGTGTGCTTGATCAAGAAAGCCTGCCAAGTAAAATTATGTATTTATAAACACATAAATCTTGATCAACCATAGCTGGGAGCTTATTTCTCTGTGGGCTGAACACCCAACAAATGACCAATTGACTTCTATGTTTGAATAGCTGTAACATGGGAGGAATTATTTGGTACTGGAGGTCATATTTTATTTATTTCAGTTCAAGGGCCAGTAATTTTCCACAGCTAATATCCTGTTTTTAAAATATCTTTAAATTATCTCCCTAAAAATAAAATTGCATACTCACAGATGTCTTTCACTGGCACTTAACTTTTGGAAAGTCTTAATTCTAAGCTTGCGTCATTGAACTGGTTGTTTCCAGAGATATACTCAGGAATTTTTCTTAGGGTAAAGATTTCCTTTAGTATTTTCTCCCAAATTTTAATGTCTCAGAATCTTATGATCTTTCTTATAATTTCTGTGGAAGACCCACAACCTGGACTCCCAAACCCCATGATCTGAAAAATATCTTTCACTGAGCAATAATTCACCACTATCACCTTTCCCAGTTTGTTGTGGGGTTTTGGGCTTTGTTTTGGTTTGGTTGGTTTTGTTCTTGTTTTGTTTTTTGTTTTGGTTTTTTTGGTGGGAAATTAATAGTTATAAAGAAGACTGCCTTGTTTGAAAGAAACAAGAAATACATAGAGAATTCACCAGAAAGTCATCTACATTCCTTTAGACAAAGAAAAGAGAGGGAGTGCCTTGTGCCAAAAAGAGTTTGCAAGCTAAATGTCAAAGAGGAGCCAACACAGAGCAATGAAGTCAGTACATGGTGAAATTGAGAAATGTCATTTCAGTTGTATGATTTTGGGGTAGGATGTGAAAACAGTGGAGGTAAAACTACAAGACAAGGTTTCAAAGGCACTAAGAACAGTCTGTCATACTATTAAGGTCCCAATGAGAGGATGGACACAGGTGGTTCATGTCTATGGACCACTTCAGCTTTGCCTCCCTGGCCACAGCAGTGGAAGAAGTGATCAGTTCTGTTACCTTTGGGTCTAAGTACCTGCATTTAATTTTAGAAGCAACAGCACACAGAGAGAGACAGTGTACATTTTGATGTTCAAGTATACTTTAATATTGGTGAAAAAAAAAAACCAAACACCTTGTTCACAAGAACCACATGATTCAGTGCAATCAAATCTGTATTTGCCCCTTTTTTCACTGTAGCTATGACAAGATGACATGTTCATTTTAGGGTATTAAATGTGGCTGAAAATGGGACCCAGCCCAAATATGTCACACTAACCACTGGTCAATAAAACTAGAAATTAGCCTGGTGTAGCTGCTAATGTTCTGGACAGGATTTGGCCTGGAACAAATCCCTACAACCCCTGGTACTCTGAAAGTTGTGTATTTGAATCAGAAATTATATTCTGTAGACTGTATTAATTTTGGAATTTGTAAATTCGTTCGGTGTTACTTGGAAGATAGAGAATTCAAAGCATTTGGAAAGAATAAAAGAATAATAATCAGTAACAGTTTTGAAAACTGGCTTTAATTTCAATCTCCTCCTTAACTCAGGATGCCCTTCATCCCTGTGGGGTTTTCACAACCATACGCATTTAATTGACTTTTGGTAGCAAGAGCTCATCTAAATTTCCTGATCTTTAATCTACTGTAAAGGCTAATAGTAACATTTGGAATGCTGCATTGACCAAATTGCCTGAAAATGCCACTTTTTTGGGGCTGAAATTCCTCACTTCTTTCCACCTTAAAAATAGCACAAAACATTTGGTGTCTGAGTTCCTTCTATTAAAGGTAATGTTTTTAATATCACCAGATAGCAAAATGGGATTCCAAATCTCACTGGATATTTTGGATTAAATTCCTGCATAATAAAAACATAATAAAAATAAAATATAGTGTTCAAACTAATTAATAATTATTTGCCTTTTATGATCCTCAACTTGCTTTTAGGCATGCATTTCAGTCTCCCTCAGACCTGACCCATCAATTTCTTCCTTTTCTGTAATGTTTCTTCATATGGATAATTTCCACAGTTAAATAATCATCAAATTTAAAAGCAAAAACTGGAAAAGTATTTTATTTGTAAAATTTGTTTCAATATTGGAGAACAAGCTTATGATTTTGAAAGTTTGGTGGAAAGATCTTAAGATACAAATTTTCCTTTTGCCATAATTGGACTGGCAGCAACTAAAGCTGTGTTTAAATTTTACAGTGATCTGTACAAAAAAGCCCCACTGACTTAAACCAGAAACCTGAGAAAATAGTACAAACACTAATACTGTTCTGTGAGCTAATTTTCAAACCTGACAGAAAAAGGCTTGACAGATCTTATATAGCAGTCAAAATTTGCATCTGAGGAAGAAAAAAATGCACTTAAACAGATAGATAGACAGAACAACAGCTGCATAATTATCAGAGGATAAAGATAACTGCTTAGAAGTCTTTTTCTCCAGGGAAGCAAGTTTTTAAAATAACTACCTCTTAAATGTAACTAACACATACAAAACCAAGTATGTCTTAGATCTCTATTTGTCCTTTTCATTTTTTTACCTCTTTTCTCCACCCAGTGATGAGATATCACTTTCTCACATGGTTTCTTTTTTATTATTTCTATTTTATAGACTGTAGTGAAAGTTTAGATATCTATGGTCTATTGAATGTCTGACTGTCTGAATTTATTTAAGCAGCTGAAATTAACTGAGAAAAAATGTACCTGGATTGCTTAGGTTTATCAAGGATGCAGTAAGTCTCCCTAAAATACTGACTATATGAATTGTGTTGTTCAACAGAAAATGTGGTTCCTAATTGCAAGCTCATTTCTTCCAATCAGCAGCCATGACGCAGCACCATGGTTCATGGACATCTACCTTCTTGTTCCATTGTCTGGCTAAAAAAGTAGGTTTCAAGGTCCAGAAAAATGGAATTTACTTGAATAATAGCAAGCCAGCTACTTCCTTTCACAGATGCTGAAATGAATACACAGCTTTATGCTGCTTTCTAAACCTGCTCTATTTGGAGCCAAAAAAACTGCAGCAATGTCAAATGAAAGATACTGAACAGCAACACATTAAATTATTAATTCTGCAAATGAAACCAAATAATCAACATTCAGGAGATCCAGATTCAATTCCTGTCACTTCTTTTGTGCTGTTTGTTGAGATAATTTAATTTTTTCATGTCTGAGGTTCCCTGTAATTAAAAATGGAGATATTACTTTACATGTTAAAAGTATACAGCAATTATATTTTTTTGAATATTTATGGAGTCTAAACATATCAAGTCTGGAATACAAACACCTTTTGGACAGTCAATCATCTTATTAAAATGCATACCTTTTATACTTCAAAATACTTTATACATTGTACTGTAAGACTAATTCTTCTTATTCATATATTCCCTGCTTAAGAAGCCACAAGAGAAGCAAGTTGAATTTTAAATAAAGCATGTTCTTTCAGAATCAAGAGTTAACATAACCTGCTCTCCTACATGTTTGAAACTTTAGAAAATTGCACAAAACTAAGCATTTGAAAACTTTTCCTAACAGACTCATGCAATACTTGTAGAAATGAAAAAACTTCCATGTAAGAAACATCATTTGTCATGTAAGGGAGGCAGATGTTATTAATTAGCAAATAGAGACCGTGCTCATACTGCACAAAAGCATAAAAAGTGCAGTAGCACTGGAAGTGAACCAGAAAATTACAATGTGTTGTTTTTCCTAGAGGTGGTAAAATTAACATCATATTCAGTAGGAAGGAATGTTGCTTTTCCCTTTAAAAAATTGTTACAGGAGAAATCTCTGTAAGTTACATCTCTCAGTACTCTTTATCTAAAAGACTTTTTCAATTGCATAGATTTCTGGTTTTACAGCAGTACAAAGTGGATGAAGCTTGCACTAGAACAGAGTGACAAATTGTGACAGAATCCAACAAGTCAGTGTCATGTGGTTCTGCTTCACTGGCTTCCTGTGCAAGTCTGAATAACTTGAAAAGGTCGTTTTTCTCTCCTTCCTTCCTCTCCTTTTTCAACTGTTTGACAGAATATATTTTATGGCACACCTGAGTGTGAACTAATATTATAGACACCAACCTCAAGTGCCAGAATATCAGTAGATAGAAGGATTCTTTTTCTTATTTTATTTGCACTCAATTATATCCAGAATGCCCATGATATCAAATGTATTGACATAAAATAGTGTTGGCCCTTCTTCTCCCAGCATCTCTTATAAGCCAGAGAAGATACATGTTGGATCCCAGCCTCCCACCCCTTCATACTTGCAGTTCTTTACTAATCATGTGACAAATTTGACTTTGACACCCATTTTTATATTAAATTTTGTCCCTTATTATGAGGATGCTGTAATTTAAGATTTAAAATTGTATAGATATATCAAAATAATCATTGTAATAGAACCCCATAGAAAAATAGAATAACTAAGGGGAAGAGATAATTTAATACAGCACAGAACTTGTGTGTCTTCCTTTTTATCCCCACAGAAAACCGATCCACTTTCTGATAAATACAGATTAAAAATGAAAGCAAATAAATTCTAGAGTCAGACTAATCCATCATTTTATTGATGATATTGCTTTTGATTTGTCACCAAATTCACTTTCCAAAATTGGAAACTCTCACTCTTTGACTGATAATAACTATATTTAGATTAAATATTTATTACACTTAAGATAGACATTGATAGAAAATGTAAAGCATTTAAACGGTGAGGAGACAAAATACAGACCCTTTAAACAATGATCCATCAAAGTTTACAGACTTTCACATGAAATTTTGTGTTTCAAATGCCTGATTTGTAATGAAAAAAGAAAAAAAAAGAAAATGTTTTCACAATCTATTATTTCTTCTGCAGATGTGAAACACACTTTTTCATAAATACATATATAACCCATTTAAAAATGAAAAATAATTAACAAATTTAAAAATCTGTACCTGAGTTCACATTATATTTACATTTTTTTTGTACAAGAAACTGCCACATGGGAAGAACTTTTACAAAAAGAGCACAATAATCTGTTGGGGATTAAATTCTGCAAATTACCTGATGCTGGGCTATTTTCTAAGGAGAGCCTGCCAGACCCAGTGGCTGAGTTGGCAGGAGTTTTGAAAGCTCCTGTGCTGTGGTAGTGGGATTTCACAGTGCCTGTTGGAAGCTGCAAGAGCTCTACCTGGCAAAGCCGTGTCCTTCTCACACAGTCTGTAGCCTGTGTTGAAAACGTGGTTTTGTGATAATCCTGTACATGCTCTTATCTTATACCACGCCAAAGCAGGTACATTCTACCCTAGAATTAAGCACAAGGTTAATAAGAAAAGTCTGAAAAACAGGCTATGAAAAAGAAGTTCAAAAATAAGGTTTTTTCTTGGTTTTGGAACAGAGCTGCTTACAGTAAAAAAATATACAGCTTTCCTTTATTTTTGATCATTTCCATGCATAGAAAGTTGAAAATATAAGTTTCCAAACAGGCAGAAATTTACCACATGGCTCCTCAAGATTTCTCAACTTTCATGTTAAAAACCCTTGGAAACAGAATACTTAGTTTCATTTCTATCTTTCTGGACCATGACTTTTAGCTTAGATTTTTGGTCTACATGTGTTCTGTCTTGACATTTATATGAAATCATAGTCCAAAATTTTATTAATTTTAAAAAATATCTTTAGAGTTACATGGAATATGTTACTCTTTTTAATATACAAATGACACTGTGCTATTTATTTGGTGACATAACATTTCCCGTTTCTCAGTTCTGCTTCACCAGTGTCATTTTATATAACTTTGATCAGTTCTTTGCTTTTTATGCTGTATAAAATATTAACAGCAATACCTTGTTGCCTTCCCCCTGTCTGTGTGAACTGGCATTTTAAACTGCACCAGAAAAGCAGGGTGGTTTCAAGAAGATCTTGCCAATAGAGATTTCCTCTCTCATGTAAATTCCCTCCCCACCTTCTTAACCAGCCTCCCAGGAACTTTTCAGAGTCGCTAAACAGGGAACAGGGAGAAGCAGGAGAAGCAATGTCTATTGGCAGCTGGGAACAACTGGGTATTTAGAGGCAGTGGAGTCTTGATTTGTCAAGGTATTTCTTCCTGCCTTAGTGAATAGGCACTTCCTGACTCAGAAGCAATGGCCAAACTGAAAGCTCTCACTTCTATGCACAAATGTTATAGGTGTCTGCCCAGGAAGCAGGAAAAAGTTTTGTGTGGGGTGAACATAGATACCAGTGTAGTGCATGAAAATGGAATGCAATAGGATCTATATACTCTCTAATGACATCTGTTAGACTTTTGGGACATAAACATTCAGCTTTTCGAATTACTCATGATGAAGTAGAGTATGCTGAGAGTATGGCTGAATTACTTGGGTCAGCCAGATCATTTGTTTCAGGTACAGAAGTAAGAAGTGAATTTTAATGAAAGAGATGGGCAAAGATAAAATCATATTAGTGCCTCTTGAGGATACAGTGACATGACCCTCGTTCATCTACTTTCAGAAATTTTCTAATAAAGTGATTGGGCAGCATCCTGAGTTTATATAGGCTTAATGTACTTCTAGAGAATGAGAGAACATGGCTCCAAAAGATCATGAGGGTTTTTTTCAATGACTAATATTTCCTAAAGTACGACTATTATGGTGAATCACAGTTGTCAAGCCCCGAATTTTTTCCTCTGTGGTGGAGGGAAACAGATAATTCAGAGGAAGATTCAAGAAAACTATTGGGAAACATGGAATAGCTTTTTACAGAATACTATCCCTTGTGCCTTGTTTGATGAGAACTCAGTCGTGATAACAACAACAGCAACAACAGCAACAACAATCAGCAATACTTGATGTCTATTCTCATAACAAGGAGGAAAAATAGGTCAGAGACCAGTAATCCTGTCTATGTTACTTATATCCAAAAGGTTAAAATTGCTTTTGCTTTACAGTGCAACTCTGATAGCTCAAACGCACTGATACGTCCATATTTTGTCAAGATCAGGAAAGAGATATTTCAGAGAGCAGGAGAAGATAAAAGATAGATTGAGTGCTGAAAAGAAAGATATTTATATTTATTTTGATTATATTAATGATTTTACCTTGCTGTGAGCTCAAATTCTTAGGTAATTCTGGTCTGTTGAGCACTCTTAGAAAAGACTGCATAGAATTTTTTCAACTTTCAAAAAAGAGAAACAGTCCAAAAATATATTCCTGCTAAATCTGGCCAAGTAACTATCAAGCTATGTCACCTCACCCTGAGCTAAATTAGATCCTTAGTTCATAAGTAGTCCCATTAATTCCTCTGAGACTATTCCTGGATACAGGTGATACTCAGCCTGCTAACAGTCATTCATCTGTTTTTAAAAAAGTCCAAATAAAGAGAGCCTGAAATGGTATTCATAGATTGCACATATTTTATGTTAAAAACCACAGATCCTGAAATTGTCCCATTGGCTGCATGATTCCTTCAGTTCTTCAACTTATACTGTGAATGTTGAATGAAATGCTACTCATGCAAGGAGAGAGAGTTGCAGTGTTTGGTCTGATACTTCCAAAGTTAAATGTCAGTAATGGTTGTGTATTTCTTTAATATCATCATAGGCAATTAGTGAAAATAAGGTAAAAATAAATACACATAAATGTGTATTATACTGTTAATAGTTTTTCCAGTGCTGTTATTAAGCCTTTACAAAATGAGAATAAAAATATCAAGGATACTTTAATCTTGTAGTGAAAAATAAAGTGAGAATCCATAACAACAAATTTGACAGAAAAAAAAATAATAAAACTAAGATCAATATTATCATATTACAGTATAGGAGTGGGCATTGGATTCCCCACTTCTAAATCCTCAAAATAAATCTAAGCCCATTTTGAAAGCTGGTCTATAGTCACATGGAATTATTAGCTTTCCTGCAGGAAAAGGTAGATTATTTTTTATATTGAGTTGCACTTGAATTAGATGTACTCTGAATTTTTCAGAAGGTCAGACTATATGAGTTAATGATACTTAAGGTATTTATGAATGACATTCTCATGAGACACCTGTAACAAGATCTGATATATCTTAAGTTTGTCCTCTTCTAGGGGCATGCCCATACTTGCCAAGCTGGAGGCAGAGATTTATAGAGTTTGATGTCAGGCCTTCTATTCTCCAGGTATTTTCCAGGGTGTTACATCCATGGGATGGTGCCCATGAGATATGATTTCTTATTTTCCATAATCACCACAAAAGATTCCGACTCTGCTGTGTTTAACAGTGACCATTTTCCAGTGCAACATTCCTGATGTTTGCAATGACAGTTGACTTTGGCTTATCTGACATAATCTTTCATTGCTATAGCTACTTTTCAGGAGATTTGGTGGACTTGGCAGGCATCACGCATTATAACTCTCAAATCCCCTAGAAACAGTAGTGGAGGCACTGAGGACAGGCTGGCACTTCCTTGCATGGGGCTGGAAAAAAATGTTTGTTTCCAAATGGATAGCATGCCCCCAAACAGAGCACAGTTATAGTGGTCCTTTTATTAGGATAGATTTATGTAAAATCTGATTTATGTAACAGCCAGCCAACCTTCTGAGTAGCTAAAGTTCCAAAGGGACTGTAGAATACAAAGCCATTCTTTGGCTTTAAGGTTGCTACCAGCAACATGTAATAATAGACTGTAAGTCAATGGAAAACAGAAAAAAAATATTACATACTCAAGGCACATCTCTACTCCAGACAATTTCTTTTTTTCATTTTTATTTTGTTCATATTATGGATCTGAGCTGTTTTTACTGATGTTAATCCAAATGACTTTAAAGCTATGAATCCATTATAATTGTAAAATCAGAACAAAGATTCATTATCAGGACTTAAAAAACAGAAGACTGTACAAGGATGTTTAACCAAACAGACAGCATTCAAAATGTGCATTGATTTATTTTTAGGACTGTGCATACTGAATATCAATCACAAAGTTACCAGTGTTGTGGCAGTTGAAAGACAGCAGATTTTTTCCGCTTGTAAGTACATGAGTATTTCAGATTTTTCTTATTTCCTTTCTCAAGCAGCTATGCTACTCTTTTCTTTTTAAAAGCTCCCTCAAAATCTAGGAATAAAAACCTTTGTGACGCTTGGTATTTGCTCTAAGTCCCATCAAACTAGTGTACAACCACTCTCTGTGGAAGGCTCCCCAACATCCTGTTCAGCATCAGTTAGATTGCTTTCGACATGAAAAAAGGTTTCACAAGGAAAGCATTACAGCAACACTCTATGGAGGGCCAGACAGCCACCTTCTTCTTTTATTTAGATGTCTTGCTTTTGTCCCATTTAAGTCCTCTACTAAAAGCATTAGGTAAAATCTTTATATGTCACCATTAGCTCACAAACTAGAGCAAAAGAAGTTAGTAAAGTGTTGACATAGGAATGTGACAATCATAGTCAAGGTTACCTGGGCTGTTAGATAACTGAAAATATTTTACTCAGTATTTAAGACACTGAAAGCTTGTTCTAAGCTTAGCATTAAAACTGATTTACTGACTGGGTTAACTGAAGTTGTTCTTCACTAATAAACAAGCTATTAACTGGCAAAAATTCTTGGTGCATGAAGATATAAACTGCGTTCTGGTATAATCTTTCAATAAAAAAATGGGAATGAATGCAACCAGACAGCCAAGATCCATAAATATCATACGATAACACCTGTCCATTTATTCTTCGTAAAACTACTTAGAAAGAAAATTAAATGCTGTATCTGGGAAGGAAGTGCTTTTTGCATTGCATTAGACAAAAATGTGTGACTTAATCTGGACTCCCTTCTTGTGTTTGGGCGTTGATTCCTCTTGTCAGTGTTAATCCCCCATTGTTTCTACCTTAAAAGCTATCTGATTGAACTTCTTCTTCAGTCATTCTCTAACAATTGGATTGATTCAACACATTCATTCATGCCAAGACGAGACAGGACATGAAGAGAAATAACAAATGTGTTTTCTTCTTGGATTTCAGAGAGATCCAGCAAGTCATTTCAGATATTCAGTGCAAGGCCTCTTGGGCAAAACATATAACAGCAACTTTTCTACACTGGAATAAGTGGGCTTGCAAAACATTTCCTACCTCAATGTACAGCCATCATTTCCATTTGACAGCTTCAGATATAATCACACTTCTGCAGGGAACTGGGAACAGGTGAGAAGGTCAAGAGACATTATTGTGCTGCGACTTTTGATAGAGACAGTCTGAGCACACTGTTTCCATTAATGCAGTGGAAAGCATTATATCATATTTTGTTAGTGCATTATATGTATTTCATTTTATTGTAAGATATTCCTTTTGATCTGTGCAAAATGGAAAGAAAATGCACCAAAGTTCCTGCAATAACACTTCTGGTTATTGGTAAGTTACTATTCCTAATACAGGCTTCTAGAAATTGGATGGTACTGATCCTCATTTTTTGCAATTCCACAGAATACAAGAGGGTGTTATGAGCTGAATAGAAATGGCTGATTTTCACATTATGAGTTGGAGAAAGCCATGCACACAGCTACAGAGTGGGAGCCATAGCGGTGACCATCCAAATAATCAGTGTTGTAGTGCTCTTCCCAACTGCCAGAACTGAGACTTTTCTATAGGAAGAGTTCAATGGGAATTGCAAAAAATATGACCATTTTTGTCATAAAACTATGGCCAGACTTCGTTCAAAGTTTTGCAAGCATTGACAAACAAGGTCATTGCTAGGAAAATTTGTCTATGTTTATCTGTTGTGGGAATGTGCAAAATGCAGTGTGCTTTTATTGCTCTAAAGGGGGTGGAATGGGGAGGAAAGGGAAGCAAGAGGGAAGGAGAGCAGAACAGAACAAAGTATTTTCTCTTTTGAAGTTGTGGCATCTTTTTATCTCCTCATGTAGGTGATCGTGACTGTGCTGCAAAATCTCAATTAGGCATGAACTATGATCCTTTGGGGTGCTGTACTGATGTTAAACTGAGATTAAGTTCTCTCCCACACAAGTCTATTTCACTTTAGAATTTAATATGGATGAAGTAGCTTTTATAAACCTTCCAACTGGAGAAACATAAGATTCTGACAACTTTACTAGCAAGTGTCACTTTGCAAATATATAAAGCTAGCAATTGATTTTCTTTCTCTAGAACCAAGGTTTAGCTGAGAATTTTAGGGATCAGCTCCCTATTGGCATAAGAAATGAAGGATATAGGCTCTTTTCTTGATATCAGTAGCAACTAGAATTACTAGCCAAGATGTAGTTCTTCTCAACATGTTCTACAGATATGAAATACTCTCCCTGTAATTATTGAAATTTGCAAAAGAACTGAATGAAGGAAAAGGTCACAGTTAAAATTTCCATCTATCATCTTATTTATGGCTTGAACTTACATGAAGAAAGATAAGCATAAGACAGGAAAGGATTTAGTAAGGGTAGAGGAGTAGTAGCATTGCTGGAAGTAGAAACTAAAGATAAATTTTGTCTCACCTCTGTTTTTCCATGTGAAAGTTAGACTTCTAGCTTGAAATCCCAAGGTATCTGTTGAACACTGATAAGCAACAAGGATCCTGTAAAAATCACACACAATCAGCTCTCAAAATAAGTCACTATTTCTTTTCAAGTTCTAAAATATTTTTATTTGTTTTAGTATTCAGCAGTAATAAATATTCTATAAATAAATATAGTTTTATTGTCTAACATTTGCAGAAAGTCATGCTATGAATTTTCAGCACTTATATTATAATACTCTTATTGAAGATAATTTTTTGGAGGATTTTAAAATTAGTTTTGTAGGACTCATGCTAAAAAGGTCCAGATTAGCCTACAAGTTAGACAAAATACACATATTTCAAGATACTTGTGACTTTTTGAATAAAACCAAGTGAAGTAGTTTCCAAAATACAAATAAATAAGATTCAAACTTTGCCCTCTCGCAAATTAGAACCTTTCCTTCAAACTACCTTGTATCTTTATATTGTTTGAGAAAACCAAAAACCGTATCTCTTAAGTCAGAACCATATCCAATGAATGAGATTCTGCCAGTTGCTCCCTACCCTGAGTAGGCTTAATGGATCCAGTGGTATTAACTTCATATATGGGGAAAGAAATGTGCTATTGAGCATATAAATTGTGCAATTCATATACAAAACACGTGTACAAGGTAGCATTGTGATTTTCACTTTCCTGTATTACTCTTAAATCTTGATATTTGAGACACATCACATGGAAGTGGGACATCCTGTGAAGGTGTAGGGTACACCCAAGACTCCGTTCTATGAACCATAATTCTCCTTGTAGGCAAACAAACACCAAAACTGCTCCTTTGGGGCAGCAATTGTTAAAGGAAAGGCTGCATTAATGGTTGCAATTGTACCATGATTTAAATCCTTCTTCCTATGCTATAAAGCTGCTCAGAGAGTCAGGCCAGTGTGTTCCTCACTGGTAAAAATCTAAGCATTTGTAACCCAAAAAAGCTCTATTTGTTAAAAATTCTGTAAAGTTCAAAGATATTTCTTGTTCAGTCAAACTAGGCTGTCTACACTGGACTGAGTGTTTATTACCACCACTTTTCACCACTGCCAATTAGCACCTACCAGTGAACACAAAGCCAGATGGTCATTGCCACTGAGGGCTTGCTGTCAAGAATTTCCCTTTCCTAAATATGGGTGTGTGAAGGACAGGGAGGGGGGAAGTTGCATGTAAGGAAGAGAAGTTGTATAAAACCTGCTTTGTGTTTTTAGAGAAAGGAACCCAGCAAGAAATTTTATGATGTTATCACAACTACTTCTAAAAAAAGAATTCTGTTTAAACAGAATAAGAGTTCCATTCTTCATCTTATTTTTGAAACTCTGTATAATATGAATCCAAATGGATTTAGCTCAGGTACCTTGGAAAACAGAAGATTGACAGCATTGTTTCAGACTGCTTTAGTAGAAAAAGCAGTTCATAAAAATCCTATTTTTTCAATTTAGCAATTAAATTATTAACCCTTCAAAATATCACAAATCATTGCACTGCAAGGAAAACTCTGACCCGCTCATATCAGGGAATTTTTCTGCAATAATTAGTTACTATTAATAATAATTATGTATAAGGATACAGAATACGTTATATTAAAGAGAAGCACAATATTGTATTATTACAGAAATTCTGAGAGATATTTTCCTTTGAGTAAGATGTAAATATACTAAAGCTAGATTCAAGTGGCACAGATCTTGATGAAATTTCACTTGACTAATTGTTCCTATATTTCTTACACTGATATGAAGATTCTTTATTATACTCCTACTTTCTGTGTCATCTTGGTGTACATTCACAAAGGATGTTGGATTTTTTTCTTCAGCCATAGCTGAATTTCATTAATGGATACAGAGAGCTAACATATTGGCTGTAAAATTTGAATGCTCTTGGGTCTTTGGATAAGAATTGTTATATGCAAGACTGTCAGCTAAATGAAACACCTCTCGCTGTGCTCTCCAGCTCAGCATTTTTTCTTCCAAATATCATCTCTTACTGCTTTTGCCTTATCTGCCATCACAGATAGTTGATTGGAAAACAGCTGTATAAATTAGAAATTAAACCCTTGCCTGGTGGTGGAGGTTAATGGGGCACAAAATACAGATCATATTGATGGAGGGAATTAATAAGTAACATATGTACTATTTTAATACATCCCTTTTTATTACAGTTTAGAAATCCTTCATTAAAAAGGAGTCAATGTTGCAATGTTGCTGAGCTCATCAAAATCTAGGAAAAGGAATGTTGGTTTCTGTTTATATTTGATAAGTCATCTATGAGAAATGTAAATTATTAATTATTTAGAGGGTATCAGCTTGTACTGTTTACATTTGAGTGTTTTCGGGATTTTTTCTTAAGTGCACCAAATAAGTATTTAAAGTTAAAATTGTAGAACGTTCTTTTTAGTGCATAATCTCTTTATAAAATAAGTCACAGTTAGAAACAAAGTCTAAAAGGATGCCTCAAGAGCACATACACCATTTGTTAAGAGTGACCCTCGCTGAGACTTCCTCTGAACACTGAAATTCCTACTCAGATTAGAGCATGAACTCCAAAAATGAAAATGTTGTTCAGTATGTTTTTCAGTCTTGGGACAGTATGGGAGGGTAGATGCTAGTGCTAGACTGTGGTAATGTCATTAGGTAGTTAGCAGCTATTTTGATCCTGGTATTTGTCACTGTAACTCTCTAATTATGCTTATGTATTTCCATGGGGTGACACATGCACATTCAATTCACAAAATAGTTTTCCTCTTAGTGAAGAACTTCAGGATCTAGTTAGGTGAGAGACTATGATTATTAGGAGAGAGTCTTCCATAAGCAGACCAGCTTAAAATGTGTGATGTAGTTGTTCACTGACACATAAGTACTTGTGGAAGCACATGGCATGCTCTGATATTTAACATTTTATTCCCATTTGTAGGTTGAGGACAGAAATTCCTTAGTTTAGTTTATTTTGTATTCCTTCTCTTGTCTTTATTTTATGTCTTTTCTACTCTTTTCATTATTTTAAAGACATCTTTGAGAGCTTCTGGTCCTTCAGTGAAATATTCCAGTCTTGGAAATTTGACCTTTTATGTGAACATTGCAGAAAAGGAGCAGACTCATAGCTTTTAAGTCCAGAAGGAGCCATTCGATCATCAAACCTGACCTGTATAACACAAGCAAAAGAATTTCCCCTCTATTGAGTCCAATAATTTGTCTGTGAACCATCCAGTAACAGGATGTTATATTTTAAGAGTAGTTTAAAAGTGTACAGGTCTCATTTTAATTTTTCAACAGTGGTTTCAGTATATAATTCAAGTAATACTTATAGAATTTGTCTATGAGTATTTCCAAGACTTTATATAGATCTTTGGCTAAACCTTAATTTAGTTTATTAATCCACTGCCAAAATATATGTTGCTTTGCATTTGAGTGGTTTCAAATCAGAGACTTAAAATTCTCCAAATCAGACTGTGCTGCCATTAGACCAAAATATTTCATCTCTCTCACAGGCATCCACTTGCACCCACATAAATTACCAAGCTTAAATTCAAAACTTGCTTTTTAGTTGTGAACATTGCACAGTTTCTGCCAGATTCAGCTTTCACAATCCTATACAGTACAGAAAAATGCAAGGGCACTATTAAATTGCCAGTTCACATCTATTTACATCACATACAAAAGCTTTTATCTGAGCTTTATTTAGCTCTGGCTCCTCAGCTGCCCACAAGCTGATGGGAAAAGTTACATTATGCAAGAACAGAGATGCATGCTGTGGAAACAGACTCCAATAAAAGACCAGCAATGAGAATCACATTCAAATTATGCAGTAATTTTGTTTTTAAAAGTGTGAATACACACCAAGTGCCCTGTTGAGTTACTGTGTAAAATGGGTCCTCTGAGAATAGGAGTAAATGTCTATCACAGAGGTTTTGGGATAAGCCAAATCCAGTTCAATCCTAACCAGTAAAAAAATTGTGAAGGAAGAGTGCCATTCCTCATCACAGCTGTTGTTGAGTGAAAGATATTTTCATTTTCACTGAAAAGAGTAACACTCAGACTCACCTACTGGTAAATGACTGCTACAGGGTACAGAGAGCCACTAATTTTTAACAACTCAGTTAGAAGAGATATCAATAGCTACAATCACACTGAATATAATGTAAGATATGTAATAAACGTTATGAGAAAGACACAAATCAGACTCCTCAAAGCTGACCTATAGTTAACTACTGCTAACACTGTGGTTGTCTGAATGTGAGACAAACCAGGGAAAGTCATCCCTGGACACACTCAAAGCCTTAGGTAAGGAAACCACAACTTACTGTTTTGTCAGAACTGACTAAGAGACTTGCTATTTGTCAAGAAATGGCACATAGTGTGCAATTAAGCTTCTGGAGAATGAGTGGCTATTGTCTGGGAGTTAACCAGCATGTTAGGGATTCTCAAATGGTCTAAGTCTCCAAAGCAAAGTGTGAATATGTTATACAGGTTGCTGTTAAGAGCAGTCTCCCTGAGGGATTAGAGGAGCACCCATGTATTTAATGGGAGTCACCATCCTGCATTGCCAAGTTAGCTGTCAGTAATGTTGGCATATCACATCACAGGCTCACTGAGCAGGGAGGCAGGACAGGAACCAGGGTCATAAAGAATCTGTTAATATTGCCTTTTGCCTGCTCATACACACAGTCAAAGGGGAGACATGGGAGTGTAGTCACATTCTCCCAAGTCTGAGCTTGTGTATCCTGCCTTTTGTCCTGTTGTATTTTGCATGGCTGTGAGCTGGCTCAGAGCACAGGGAGGGACAGCCCTAAAGGCAGAACTTGCATGTCCCTGTTATTTAGAGATAAATACCATCTAGACATGTATAACAAATACCATCTAATCATGCTCATTGTGGCTTCTGAAGCCACTGACAAGATATTTTAGAAGCCAAACTGAACCCAGACATGAAAAGAGAATATTTTTGAAAACTGCATGATCAAAAGATCATCTGAAAACTGGTAAAAAGCCTCTGCAAACCACATAAAACTCTGGGAGATAAAGAAACTATTAATCAGGAACAAGAAACAGCAGGTGGTAAAATCCTCTCACTATGATTCACTGATTAGGTCACAGCTGGGAGAAAATTCTGCAATTTGCAGCTTACAAACAAGGAAAAAAGAAAACATAGGTATTTTAACTCAGCAGGGTAATATACAAGTTATGAAAAATATACTAGTACTAAACTAAGTGTTCTGTTCTTCTTTGTCTACTCACAAAGTGTTTTTTTCAGATCATGATTATAAGTAGAAAGAGTTGAGTGGGGAGAAGAATCCACACAGAGAGTAAACAATTCACGTTTGAGGAATTTTATATTTCCTTGAACTTCATTAGTTGCCCTGGTGTCAAGTGTTTACCAAATATCCAAAGTAAAAGATAGTCTACAGTGCTTCAAGTTCATTTATGAGCCACAAATGTCTAGAGATACAGTTAAGGAAAAATATTATAAAGGCTACTGAAATAGAAGGGTGACTCTAAGGCATTATTTATATTTTAAAAGAACAGAACAGATAAGCAAGATACTGAAAATTAGAGAGAAAGGATTCAAGGAGTCTTTGAAAAAAATAATTTTGGGAAAGTGTGTTTGTAGAGGTAGACCAAAGTATTTCTTCTAAAAATATATACAGAAACAAAACAGAAGTTTGAATAATAGCTATGCTATTAATATTTAGTGAATAGTAAACATAAAATGCTTATGAAAAGTGAACAGGAAATGAATGCAGAAAATACTTTCCAGGATATAAATATTTGTGACTTGTATCTGCTGTCTCTCACAGAGACACTGCTTCAACAAGAGTTGTAAATTCCTCAACAGAGCTGAGAGCTTCTGGGAGACTAAGCCTGGGAGCCATGGCCTTATGGAGGGGCAAGGTGTAGCAGAGCACATGGTCACTGCTGCTTTGCCTGTGCGAGAAAAAACAATTCCCCAGGTACTCCTCTGCTTCTCTTTACAGGAACACGATGGGGACAGGAGTAGATGCCTTACAAGGGGCAAGTATTTGGATCATAGAATGATAGAACACCCTGACTTGGAAGGGTCCCATCAGGATCATTAAGTCCAACTCCCAGCCCTGCACAGAACATGTCAAGAATCACACAATGTGTCTGACAGCATTGTCCAAATTCTTCTTGAACTTTTGGTGCTGTGACCAATTCCCTGGGGAGCTTGTCTCAGCACCCAATCACCCCCTGGGTGAAGATCCTTTTCTTAATATCCAAATCAAGCCTCCCCTAACTCAACTTCATACCACTCATGTGGGTCGTGTCACTGGTCACCAGAGAGGAGATCAATGCCTGCCCCTCCACATCCCCTCATGAGGAAGCTGCAGACTGCACTGATGTATGAATTTGGCCTCTGAATTTTAATATGTGGGGTTTTTTGTACCCAAGAAGATGGAACATTCCTTGCCTGAGCAGAAGCATGTAGAATGGCAATTCTTACTAGGCATTGTCAAGTAACTCGAGGTAGAGAATCTGAAACCTGGATTCTCATTGCCATCCATGCTAAGTTCATGTGCAGGGAGTCAGGCTTTAATATACAGCATGCAGAAGTATAACCCCTTTTCATGCTTCCCTATGTACTGGGAACTTTCAAGAGAAAAGAGACAATTAAGAAATGTGCTAAAGTTACACAGTACTTCAGAAGTTTAAGGTTGAGACACAAGGTCAAACGAGAAGATAAGGCACAATGACAATCAGCAGAATACAAAGGGGTGATTAACACGGAGAATGGATCAACTGAGATGGCACCAGAAACCACAGCTGTGATCATTCAACAAAGTGTTAGACAAGCACTTTGAAGCACTGAAAATATTAGTGATGTGTTTCTGGGAACTACTGCAGTGGCCTCCTTCTGTCCTGAAGTATTCCTGTGGAGACGTGCAGTTCAATGCTGAAATAAAAGCGAAGAAAGGTTTGCAATGCTGTGTTGTTAACAACACAGACTAGAAAAATGCTGCAGCAGTCATTAAAGCTTTCTTTACAACTGCTCCAGCAAACCGAGTTTGTACCACACATGCATAGAAATGTTGCACTAAAGTCACAGAAACATAGAATCCTGGTGTGGTTTGGGTTGAAAGGAACCTAAAAGATGATCAAGGCTGACACCCTCACACCCGTCCTCCACAGGCAGGGACACCTTCCACCAGACCTGGCCCTATCTGACCTGGCCTTGAACACTTTCAAGGATGGAGGATCCACAGCTTCTCTGGACAGCATGTGCTGGTGCCTCACCACCCCCACAGAGAAGAGTTTCTTCCTTCTGTTTGATCTAAATCTATTCTTTTTCTGTTTAAAACCATGCCCCCCTGTCCTATCATTATGGTACATTCTGTTGTTCTTTCAAACTTCTTTTAAGTCCTGGAAGGCTGTTCTAAGGTGGCCCTGCAGCCTTCACTTCTACAGGCTGATCATCCCCAACTTCCTCAGCTTTTCTTCAGAGGAGAGGTGCTCCAGCCCCCCAGACATTACCCAAGACCTGGCTAAAATCAGTGCACACATTTCTGAGACACACATAAGGTATTTTCCTTATCTATCAGAAAATAAACTTCCATAACAACACACAGTGTGCCAAGGAGCCTTGGTTTATGATAAGAAAGATCTAATAAAATTTTTTAACCCTCCCATTTAAAAGCAAATTGCAACTGAAAGCACATCTTCAAAAAAGATTTCTTAATCTAAAAAATGTGAGTTATATTTGGAACATACCCTGAGAAAATTCCACCGATTCTCTGCAGAAACCATTGCTATTCCACACCTTACAGCTTTTCCTAGATACTCAGGTGGGATATCACAGATATAGTAGAAAGTACAACAAAACAGTCATCAAATTGAACCAATAAGCTAAAAACAACCTGGGGGTAAAAGATATCCAAGACATGAGTCGAGATCTGTTGTATAAATCACCTCTGTTCAGGTAAAATGAGCACTCTGTTGATTTTACAGACTTTGGTTTCATCTCCCGTTCAGAGCAGTAGGAAAATCCATCTTCTCACGTGTGCTTTACCATAAATAGATTAAAAAGTTTTATTGCAAATAAAGTTTGTTGTATGTAACCCAAATTTGGCTCCATGCATTTATTTTTCATTGTAATCAGGTCCACTGTACCTAGTTTTAACAGAAGAAAAACTCACACTTTTTTTTTCTTTTATGTTTTTTTGCTTTGCAAATCATTATTCAGCTCACAGTGATCAAAGACTGAAATCTGGCCTCTTCCTCAAATACAGAATGAATCATTGGCCAATGCAGATGTGAGAAAAAGCATCTCAGCCTCTCTGTTTTCCTACAGACAAAAGTATTGTTTTGCTAACACTAAAATGGGGTCTACAATCAAGACATACATAATCCTTTACAGTGCAATAGGAACCATGGTGTTTTTTCCTAAAAACAAATAGAAAATACTTCCTGTAGGATTTGTCACTACACAGGAAGTTTGGACAATTGTATGATTTGCAGTGTATATATTGTTCACGAATACTGGGCTTGCTAAACCATGTGCACTTTCCTGCCAACACAGTGTGAAACACAGAAACCCATTCCTTTCTTCTTATTCACACAAATCCCACTTGAATGACATGCCAGCACATGCAACATTCTTGATGCTGTTCAAATTCAACCAGCTACTGCAGCAAAACCCCCTAGGAACAGCAAAAGTTATTATAAAAGAACCATTGTCATACCTCATACTGAAATTATTCTTTGTACAGCTCGTCCCAGATCCAGCTGCTTGTACTCCAGGTCTACCAAGTCATGGCACAAATTCCTAACACAGCTCCATGCTGGGTCACCCTCTGGCTGTGGCTTGGAAGGAGCTGACTCCTTCTGTAGGATGGGAAGCTTCTGCCTCTGGTACAACTCTTCTACTCAAGCTCTACCAGAAGCAGAATTAATAGTACTCCCCAATTTCTTTTTTCATTATACTGGATAGAATTATCTTAAGAATGTTAATACTTTATCAGCATTTAATTAGACTTTTTGTAGTCCTATAAAAGCCAATCAGAATTAATACAGGGCAATTCTAGGACAACTAAAAAATCAAAAGCCGCTTCCCTAAAAACAAATCAGAAGTGCAAAGCTTTGGTGGCTAACAAATTTTCAGTTAAAGAAAAAACAATTGAATCTTATTTGAACGGAACAAAAAACAGTCTTTGGACCTAAAAACAAAATTCTTGTCTAGAATGAAGATGTTTGGTTTCATGTGTGAATGAGATTTATATTTAAGGCCATTTAGAATTTTGCAGTGTGATTAAGACATACATGCTAAAACATTTTCGTTTTGATACAGCAATTTGGCAATATACCAATGTTAGCATTATTCTTTCCCCAAAGCAGTTTTCGTTTAAGAAATGTTATCTACTTTCTCAGACACTGACATTTTCAGGTACTGACTGTTATGTACTATATTTGATGTTAAAGAGAGTATTCCAGAAATATTCAGCTGACACACAGAAAAAAAAAATAGAGGTCATTTGAGAAAGGACCACTTCCCAGTAGGAGTTCTTATAAATCCCTTGTGAAATGAGATTTATATTGACTTGCCTGATACTAATAAGACATAATGAGTAGAATTTCTGAAAGAGCTATTGTAGTCTATCTGCCAAGTGGAAAACTGTAAGTCCAAACCACTAATTGGACTGTTATCATAACTTACACAAATTGTGAATCCAAACTGAAGGAATCCACTGGGGCCAGTAGAATGCTCCTGGTCTCCTGTTCACATAAATTTAAACCTAATGACTGTGCTAACAGAACTCATTTGTTGAAATACAGGTCTACTCCATATGTGCTATTTTAACTTCAGAGAGTACTTCTAAAAAAAAAAGTGAAATGGTAGGAGAAATTCTATTCGTAGCAACTGGGATCAATTAACTGGCTTTGTTCTTACCAAATCAGTATGATATGCCTTTAGCCATGAAATACATTTTTCAATAGTGTTTTGCAAATAAAAATTAATTAAAATGAGACTTCCTTAAGGAAGTTTCTGTTTATTGAGGTAATAGATGTAACTGAGAATATAGATCTCTCTCTTAGCGTGTGTTTACATATATATAGGTGTATATATGCATGCATACAAACATATAATTGCACTTATTGAATATTTGTATGCACAGACATAAATACAGAGAGAAAGAGAAAGAGAAAAATCAAAGTGCACAGACTTCAGGCATCTTTTCTTGGAAAAGTAATGATGGGAAACCAACTTAGCTCTTACTAGAAACAGAATTATCTAGAGTTTTCCTTTATAATTAGCTCCCTGAAGAAGACCATGGGGCTTTAAAATCAATAAAACTTACATTTTCATAAGAAAGAAAACTAGGATTTATGAATTCTTTTTATTCAGGGGAATATTTGAGAACTCTCTTTATCCAAGGAGTACAGGTAAAGTAAGAAATATTTTTACACCAACTTCCCCTTTCCCTATCTACCCTTGCAAGTAGAACTTTGCTTTCATATGATGCTGCAATTAACTCAGTGGTCTTTGAAATGCAGTAAACTTTTCATGGTGTCTAATCCTTCAGGAGTTTCTAATTTGTTTCATGTAAGCCTTGGCTGATCAGTCCATGTGTTTCACAGCACCTTCATCATCTCTGAGCTGCATTCCCCCAGTTCCACATTTAAAAGCTTTTGCCTGTCACCCCTTGAAGTCTCCAATATTTTCTGTCTTTTGTGCCAGGTGATTCTATCTCACCTAATCTTGAAAGAGAAAAATACATGACCAAGAAAAAATATGAAATACATCTCACCCATCATAAAGACTAAAAATCCTGAAAGAGGTTTGGAGCATAAAGTTTGGGAAAGGAAGGAAAGAGCCTTAAGTAAGTCTAGAATGTTCAGAAGCACAACCAATCAAGTTCTGAAATAAATCATTGTATCCACCCAAAGGAAGATATTCTCTCTTGCACATTAACAAATGCAAATTTCCTTCCAGACAGTTTTTTTTTCTAAGACAGTTAAATGGAGTTATTTCCAGGCACTGAGTTTAGCTTAAATTAGACAATGTGGTGAATAGACTTCACAATAAACCTTCTGTAGTCAGTGATGTGTCTGTGTGACTATTTATTCCTTGTGAGGAACTGTTACTGCTGATACATATAATTCCAGAACTTATTTCAGCAGAATAGGGACCACAGATTTGTTCAGGAGTCATGGACCTTATGGATTTTACCACTTCTCTATTTTTAAGCAATCAGAAGAACCATACTGCAAGATTTTCACTGGGTGACACTAGGACATTTGTAAGGATGTAATAATTATAAACTTAACTTTCATCAAAGTCAGGTTTTTCATTTTTTTTAAACTCACCTTTTTTTCTGAAACACAAAAGTTATGTATATCCTGCCCAGATAAGCTGTGGATGCCCCATACATGGAAGTGTTAAAGGCCAGGTTGGATGGGGCTTTGAACTACCAGGTCTAGCAGAAGGTATCCCTGCCAGTGTCAGGAGTGCTGGAAGGAGATGGTCTTTAAGGTCCCTTCCAACCCAAACCATTCTATGTTTTTATGATAACACCATCAAAATGCTACAGAATTTAACAGCTGATGACCTCTGTCTCCTGAGCCCCAGTAATTGGCAATCTGTTGGAAGAAGAAAAACTCTATTTGATTATGGTGGTGATCTAAACAAGCACTAATATTCTCAGTTTCTCTTCCCAATGTCAATCTCTATTCTGAAATTTTATGATAGAAAATAAAAAGAAAAACACAAAACCAATCACAATTCAAAACCCTTTATTCCCCACAAATCAAAAAAGAAACACAAGGCATGTGGGAGTAATGATTTAAAAATCACAGTGACAGTACTAAAACTCAGAAGCTGCTGCATTGCTAGAATTTTTCTTTTGTCTCAAGATTCATTATTAAATACAATCATAACCTCATCAACTTAGGGATTGCTGTTTGGAATAACACCATGCTAATAAAGAATAGGGATGGAGAACTGATCAGTTTCCAAAAGTTTCAAATTTATTTTAGCTGAACAAATATTCCAAATGTTACTTGCTTATCAGAATATGCAAGATTTTGCACCTATGAATGATGATTGAAAATCTAGGTCTTTCAATACATTTGATTTCTTTTTCAGTTTGCCAGGCCCCCTATATTTTAGGGCTAGATTTTCCTGAGTTACTCTTGTCCTCATGATTTGCAATGACAAACCATAAAACCAGTATTCATATTGGTTTTAGTTTAGACATGGCAGTGAGGCTCAGAAAGTGTAGGTTCAGTGTTTGACACAGAAAGTCAATCTAGGTCTCAAGTCAGAGACAGTGGAAAGTCACAGTGCCATAATGAGTTACCCAATATAGCTGAACTGCAGCAACGTTTATCTTCAATCTCTTAGCCTGTGACAAGTGAGAAGTGATTTACATTTCTTTGGTCCTCAACGAAATATGTGATGAAAGAGGATGAGGATTATTTGAATTACTTCACATTTGCCACAAACCAAGGAAACACAAAGGGACAGTTGAAACAAGTTGGTTGCTCTTCAGTAGCTTGTTATCTCTGTGGGAACTTCTCTGCCTGCCTAAGCCCATAACTCTACTTCTTGAAAAGGGATAACACTGCTTCTTTCTCTTCCCTTTTTATCTTAGATGGTTGTAAATTCATCAGGCCTAAGGGGTCTCATAATAAGTCACTTTTTTGTTCTCTCCTATATTAATAAAGGAAGTTCAATAAATAATACCAATTTTCTTGGCTCATTCACATAGATAAAAATACAGCACTATTACCAGCTAAAGATGTTTCCATTTGAAAATATTATCATGTGATAAATCACACACTAAGCATGGGATATACCATCTACAACACTTGAATCTTACAGTTTGACCATTCAATATTATCATTTTTTTTAAAAATCTCTAATTTCTTAAGCTTTAGAAATTAAAAGACAGAAATGGAAAAATTCTTCCCTAAAATTATCTAGCAATACAAAGATACAATAGCAACTATGTAAAACTTTCAGCCCATTTTTCTGCATAGCAGAAAATGCTGCCCTGTTATAGCTTAGGCAAGGGAAAACAAAGAGCTATAGCAATTTTTATAACAGGAACTTATTTGTTCTCTGAATTCTTTTAAAGCATAACAATTTTACATTTTACAATAACAAATTAAAGTTTCACAACTTGCTTATTCACTTCTGAAGTGTATCAAGAGCGCATTGGAAGCCTAATTGTATTTTCCTTGCAATGTAGTAATAAACCATTCAGAATAGAAGAATTTTTGAGACTGAATTTTGTCGAAGGAAAATGCCATCAGGAAAAATGTCAACTCAAGAGCAGAACCTTTCTGCAGTGGCCTCTTATGCTGATCCAAAATGGCAAAAGCAGTAAGACCATACAGGAAGTTTGCCACATTCTGTGTGTTATTCTTGTGGAAAAACACCTTCCTGGCCTTGGCATCAAAATCTCACAGCAGTAAATTTCAACTCATGTGTGGCCAGAGAGTCCTGGCTGCAAGATTAGCATATTTTGGGAAGTGAGGTGAAAGGAAACATGGATGTTGGAAACATCAATTTCAGAACCAAAGGAAGCAGAGAAGGGCTGGATGATCTGAGAACAAATTTGTTTCACAGCTACTTCAGAAAGTGTACTTGCAAAGTACAAGTGCATTTCACCCACTTTTGTTTTCACATCTTGTTAACAAGAACACCCAATAATTTCCATCATGAAACCTTGGATTTAGTTATTTTCAGTTTTGACAAAGCTAGTATTTTAGAGTAAACTTCCACAAATCTGCCATAGGTTGCATTTTCTCTGCAGCTTTCAGCCACACAAAAATGTTCAAATTATTGAAACAAAAAAGAAACCTGTAATGAGAAAAAAATAACACTGAAAATAACACTATGTGACCGTGTTTAAATTCTTATCTTCCCTATCTCTGAGAAGGTCTTGCCTTAAGCATTCCTAATGGTATGAAAGAAACTGGAATATGACTTTTGTGTTTGGTGCAGAAACAGCTGAAGCAAAAAAGCCACCAAACCTGCATACAGGGGAAATCTGACTGAAACAGAAAGAGACAAGGGGCTCTACAGTCAGAATTAAAAGTGGGAGAAGATAAAGTGGAATTAGCAAGATCTGAAAGGTGCCACTTGAATCTTGAAAGAGATAAGAAAGTTGGAGAGGAAACAAGGAGAATGGTTTGAACACTGTGTTTGGCTTCACAGTTTTTCGCAGTGAAACCCAGTGGAAAAATGTATGAGTATTCATTTATCTCACCCACATAAAGAATAACAGCCTGTGATAACAGATAGTTAATAAGTGGTTACCTTTGCTGGTCAACATGTCTGAACAATGAATCTACAGCTCACACTTGTTAGGGGTTGAGACAGAGATAATGTAACAGAGTTGTTACTTTAATCAGTCTCATTTTCGAAATGTTCATACTTGGCACCCAAAACTCTCTTAAAATCGTGTACTCTGAAAATTAGGATATAGGAAACATTATTTTTCATTTGAAATGTGATGTAGTCTTTAACTATATGGCTAATTTTGCTTCTGTCAGAGGGTATATCACCACAAGATGGTTATTTATCTTTACCAAGTAAAGTTAACATTCAAAATTCCTTAATTTTCAGAGGCTTAACAATCTTGTTTTAACATAGACACACATTCAATAAAGATATGATGCTGAAACAACCATTATCTTAATCCTTTATGAATTTGTTTCCATTTTCTGCCTCTCATTGGTTGACACTCTTTGGTGGAAGGTCTGCAAAGTCACAGCTCGGAAGGAGTGATTATGAGATCTTCCCACAAGTGTAAAGCAGTTGAAGTGTTTTTTCAGACAGAGCTTCAAGAGCAAGCTGTCCTGTCTGCTGCCTCTACTTTTGGTGGTGAACTCTCCTGTCCTTACACTCTGCAGAGTGCAGAAAGTACAAGTTATCTTTTTAGTTTTCCCAGAACCCCATGTTAAACATGATATAAAGAATTCAATAAACTTGTGGGGGTGAGAAAAGTCTCGTACTACCTTCATCACTGAGCCTGGTTCCCTGAGTACTGAGAGGCAAGGCATGGGTATTACCAGAGTAAAATGGGTGGATGTTTCACTCATCCCAGTCTTCTGTTTCAGAAATGGATTAATCGGCCCTGGGATGGCTCAGGACATACCCCAATAAATGGCTCACCTCAGAGGGGATGAGCCCCATGTTACAGCTTTGCAGATACAGGGCTCAAACACAGTGCTGATGAAAAGCAATCCAAATTCTTTCATAAAGATGAGGTGAGGCACTTTAATTTAAATATTTCTAACATACTTTGGCCCAGGGTCACCAGGAGTATACAGCATATGAAGAGTCAGTAGCTCTAGTTTGTGACAGACATTGATTCAGGAAATATCTAACATTTGGCTGTGTTTAGATGTCATTCATACTCTGCTATATAGATGTAATAAAAGTACTAAAAGCTTATAAATCTAAAACCAGAAATCATGTACTTTTGAAAATTTGTTCTCGAGTTAAATTTCTCATTCAAACAAAATTATTCTCTGTAACAATATTTCTAATATCTTTCCCAAGTGCTTACCTAATACTGTTCTTTACTGTCTCCTTTTCATGAGGAAATGCTGGCTACAAAAGGTGACCACAGGCAATGTTAATACTTTAATTTAAACTCTTTTTTTATGCATAATTTCTCTGCTATTTGGCACTGAGAATGGGAGAAAACACACAGAAACAATAAAACCTCTCCTCTCCAAATCTCTGTTTCTTCCACAGAGAAAACATTCTAACTATTCTCAATATTGGGTGGGTCCAAATAATTTTTTCTTTTAAACCTTGTGTAATTTTGGCTCTTCATTCAATTTTTACAACTTTTGCTGGAACTATTTGACTAACAGTATTTTTAATTTATTCTATATTTTTACACACCTCTCTGCAGCTCTCTAATGAAGTCTGGGCAAGCCTGTTTCTTTCAAGAATTTGGCCAACAAAGGTAATTAAGAGCGCTGTTCTTGCCAGCTTTCCAGGGGGAATATTAAAGAAAAGAAACAAGAATGGAAAAGTAAATATTTTTTTCTAGCTGAAAAATTTCCATTAAAGGTATCTGCACAATAATTCATCTTTTTCCAAATTTTAGATCACTGGATTCAAAGTTTTGAGAATGTTCAGTGTCAATTGGAGAAAGGGCATTTCTGCATCACTCAGATATAGACTAATCTCAGTCTTATCAGAAGCAATAAGACTATTAAGCTCAGAAGCTTCATCTTGGTTCATTTCAAATCTGTTCATCTACTCTAGTATATTGGAAAATCATGTGGACTCAGATTTTATCTGCTTAATCATCTTCTCTCCAAGGTTATTTCTTGCTTAGATATTAGCTTATTCTTTGATACTTTTTACAGGTACGATTTAATTTTGGCATTTAATTAATTTTCTTTTCTACATTTGCCTGCTCTTTTAACTTGTCTGTAGCCTCCCAAGCCCTTTCCATTGGTAGTTGTTTGCTATCTCTCTTTTAGTTTATACATTTATTTGCTTCAGAAATTCCTTCATTCCTTATAGCATCACAAAACAAATGCTGTTTCCTCTTTCTCTCTGAGGACATTCCCCTTCTCCCTATATTCTTAATTATCTACTATCTTACTCAGAAATTATTTCTGATATTCTTTCACTTGTATTTTAGACACAACACTTTATAGTTGCTATTATTTTAGCTTCTCCTCTACCCCTGTGTCAGGTCTTTCTTTACTAGGCAACACTAAATTGCATCGATATAGAATCCCCTTGAGTAGAGAAATTCTCATTTTAGCAAGTCTTACCACATATTGTCCCTTTGGCCTCCTTATTGGAAGAAAAAAGGGATACAATTATCAATGAGACAAATGGGAGCCTCTGTGTCTTCTTACTTGTTTTAAGGACAAAAGGAATTTGTGTAATGAAGTTCCTACAAATTCCCCAGAGAGCATCTGGCTTCTACAATGTTTTCTGTTTCTCAAGCTTATGAGATGATACTTGGTTTATAATTCATGTTCTGGCCCTAAGTGCACTGAAATCATAAACATTTTAAATGAAACATATATGATATACAGCAATACATAGACTGAATGTTATACAGTAAAAAGTGGTATTTATTTAAAATAACATTTAATTAACCATTACTCCTGTATAAAAAAATTTAAAAGCTATATCCTCCTCTAAATAATACATTATATTCTTCATTCTTATACAAAGTGAACTCAAGTTCCAAAGTGAAATATAAAACCATGTACTTTAGTCATACTGGCTTCATAGCACTTCATGAAGCTTCTTATAGAGGTGAAAGAGAGATATTTATCTGGGGGAAGTTAATTCATTTCTTCAGGCTGTATGGTTTGTTATTTGAAGACTTGGTTGCACTTCAAAAGAAGGGTCTAGGGTCAGTAGGTTCCCACTTACCTTGCTACCAAATTCCATCTTGTCTGAGACCAGAAGGAAAATTCTTCAAAACCAAATTCAGATAATTATTCTGCAGTATTCAAATTAGACCAAAACTTACCTTTTTTTTTTCTTTCATAAAACTCAAGACTCAGAATTAGTATAATCCATTAAAAAAACAGTCTGTATGCTGCATGAACAAAGAATATAAAAACCTAACTCCATGTTCAAATTCCTACACTAAACTTCTGAACTGTGGTGAATATAAAATAAATCTCTCTCCCTGCCTCTCTCAATGGATATGAATCTCCTAACAAAGGTAAATGAGAGTCCCAACATGATGTAGTCCATCACCTCAAATTCAAAAACATGTGCTATCAGTAATCAGAAAATTAACAGGACATGAAATCTTCAGCTTGTAAGAATAGTTTTAGAAGTTGGAACATTATTTCCTAAGTAACAGACCATCAGGAGCATGTTGAGCCTTCACTTTTTAATCTGTCATCCTAACAGAGTATCAAATAATGTTGTTGGGACCAGGTATTATTTTTAGGTCATTCAACACTGTAACTCAAATTAGTCTAAAAGATCTTGGCAGGTGATAAATATGTTGGCAAAAATTCTGTTACTCAAGCACAAAGGTAAGGATAAATCAGAAATTATGGAGCAAACCATACATCCTCATGATTTCTCTCTTATGTCAAATCTAAGGAAAAAAATCTCTAACATAAACATATTGCAGCATGACTATGCATAAATATGATTCAATAAACCTAAATATTCATAAGAGGAAGCATAGAAATAAAAATATTGAAATAGACAAAAGCAATGCATTTTTAATTATAAAAGATATGGTCACACATGATAGGAACAGCTCATATAACCCTACAAAACAAGCCCTCAAAATGCCTGTGAAGAAATCTTATCTTGACCATGAAGGGTAATTATTACTTTGTAAATTTAATTACCCATGATATGAGTAGAAAAATGCTTGCAAAATGCGTGTTAGATTATATGATTAAAAACTAATCACTATAAGCAGAATTCAGAGGAGCATTGCCAGGCTGAGAACACCCAGTGAATCAGTGTGAAGAGGTGCACCAAGAACCAGATCCTTGGGGGTATTTCAGGAGAAGGGTGGGACCATTGTCCCTGGGGAGAAACCCACCAAGGACACTTGTTCACGCTCAGTCTTGGTGCACCTTGGAACCTGGAGTCAAAACAGCCTCACCTTCATTGAACTAATGAATTCAGCAGCCTCTAATATTTTAAAATAAAGTATTCCTAAATCCTTAGAGCTTGTAATGGTGATCCATTAGCACACCCACAATCAGAATTTTGTGTCTCATTTTATTTTAACAAGCCCCACTCTTCTCTCTACCCACAAAATATAATTAGAGGAATTCAATGGAAATCATCTCAGCAACAATATCATACATCTTCTACCAGAACAAGATAATTTATCTTGCACATTTGTCCTACAAACTATGTAAAACTTTATTAAACAGAAATTTTGAAATGGGATCAGGAGTTAGTGTTTCTACAATTGGAAAAGTGCATTGTATTGCCAGTGATCCAAATAAGATTAGTGAAAGGAGGAAAAGATGCCTGAAAATAATAATAAAAAACATTAATGGAAAGAAAATTTTTAAAACTTAATATTCCCTTTATTTATTTTTTTCATGTTATGCTGCTGTGATAGCCTGTCAACTGTCGGCCATCCCTACCAATCTGATACAAATGATCGATGTGTTACTTTGTGCACGTCCTAGATTAAACTCCTTGGCTTCCTCAGAAACTGCTCCTACGTAGACACTGAATAACTCTGATTTCTTATTTTTATCAAATTCCTGAGGCTTAAATCAGGGTTGCAAAGTTTCACCTGAAGATGATAACACATTTACTGTCTTCTGACACTTCCAGCAGAGAAGTGGGAAAATCCCTAATCATAGACATTAGACAGCTCCACAGTTTCTTACCAAATTAGGACTGATAGAGTGCTTCTGGATGCAAGCCGTGGTCTCATTTCCTAAGTTTATGCTGAACAGTGTTCAGCCTCAGATTCAGGCAAAGCAAATGTCCAGTTATCCAAAAAGCTCTCTTGAAACTTATGCTGTCTGACAGTGGGTCACTCAACAGGTAGGAACCTCCAAAAGGTTATAACCAGTACCTCATCACACAGTCTGGAGAGGGATGAGTCCACCAGCTTCTTCTGGCCTTGTATTTTCCAAAACAGAGCATTCTTCAGCTACTTAGACAATATAAAAGATGTGAATTTATTTCCACAGCTTCATTGATATAGGAGTGATCCCCTACTCAAAGGATCTAGAAAGAAAAATTAGTAAATATAGATTCTGGTATGAATTTAGAATATCTTCCTGACATTCTCAGATTCAGTCTCTTGAAAATCACTGGAAAATGAAACCTGCAAAAATCTAACCATCTGACATTAAGATTGAAAATATTGAGCTGAAATTACAAGAAATTATCTTTGATATGCAGATTTTCCTTTGTATGAGCACAGTAATTGAATAAGATATCCAGTTAAGTATGAAATATACATTTGAGGCCAAGCTACAGTTGTGGTGGGAACCATCATTATGAATTTTCTGATTTTGGTGAAAGAAAAAACTATATGGGACTATAACATCTGCATTTTTAAATTTCAATTCACAAAAAAATTGAAAGCCAAAAAAACACTAGTAGTGATTAATTTCCTAAATATAGCCACAAAAAGAGGCCTCCAAAAGATCTTTGAACATAACTTTTCAAAATAATGAAGTTTCATTTATCAAAAAAAAAAATCACATTTAATGAGCAATATTTATGTAGTTTAAAAATATTTATTAACATCAAAAAGGGACTCTTGAAAATAGGAAAAAGATATTTTTTAATTTAGTCCAGCAGCAAAGGCCTGAACCCAAACATATTTACCCACATACTATGGAAAAAGCTAATGAATTATAGCAAAATCCAGGTCCTGTTTTCTCTTCTAAGCTTCAGAGCTTGAGCATCTTTCCACTTTGGACCTAAGCTGGGGTAGTTGACAAAAAGAAGATACATTCAAGAAGCAGTGGAAAATTGTCAGAAAAACTGCCACAGCAAGCAATAACCTACATGAAAACACCCTGCAGTAATTCTACATTGGCAAAGAGTTATGTATAGTCTGTGCATAAAGGAAATTTTTTTATTCTTATAGTAACAGGTAAAGACTGACTTAAAACAGAAACTTGGGGAACAGATTCACAATAAAATGTATAAGGAAAATTCCATTCTTAGGTACTCAACCATAGCAAATCTTTATTTTCCTTCATATTCTCTTTTACTTTACACAGTTCTCTTCACAATAACCTCTCTGTTCTCACTATGTTCAATAAGAGCACTAAAAACACTGTTATTATAAGTCCACTACTATATCAAAACATTTATTACATTAAATATAGCAAGCTAAATTATTTTTAAAAACTTCTCAGACAATAACCATATAATCTGTAAATCTGGAAATAACATAAATGAAAGCATAAGAGTGATGACAGACACATTTATTGGCTCCTCTGAAAATAAAGAACTTGGAGTGGGGTAGTTTAATCCATTAACTATGTAAGATAAACGAATTACTAGAGTAAAATTTAATCCTGAGGTCTTTCACTGTCTTAAATTGTTTGCTCCTGACAACAAAAGAAGGGAGCAGAGAATACTGAGTCCATCTGCCACTCACTGGGAAATGCTTCAGCTCAAACCCTCAGGATAAAGAAAAATCTAGAAGACACCTGGGGGAAATCTCACTGATTTCAAGAATAAACTCTTGTCAGCCTACCAAGAAAAAAAAGGTCCTGCAATTTTTGATCATAATTATTTTCTGCTTTTTTTATTTTCTTCCAAATGTATAATGCTCAGACTAAAAAACTTCCTTTTATCACCAGAAGTATGTACCACTTTGTCAGAATATCTCAGCTTCTGCTAAATAATGTCTTCTATGAAATGATTATCAATTATGAAAGTAGGATGAAGCCCCAGCTACTTGTAAATTTTGGCAATGACTTGAAACAGGATTTAGACCAAACTATTTTATGGACAGGGGTGTGAAAGCACTGGAAAATTAAATAAAATTACTCTTTTAGGAAACCTTCTGATATCTGAAGCACTCTGTATATTTGGGGTATATATTAACAAAAGAAAATAGAGTCTATTTAATGAGCCTGAGGGAGCATTCCTCCTTTAAAGGTGAAAACTGTGGGAGAGATTCAAGGCCTGGAGAAATGGGATTACCTTATGTGTTATGCTTCCATCTTCCTCTGTGACAATCTGGTCAGGACCTGTACCCTGGCACGCTGGCAGACACATACATGGATCTGTCTCCTGAACTAACACAAAACTGCTGTGCCTGGATCCACAGTTCTGAAAGAAAGAATGTTGGGGGGCTTTTATAACAAAGGACCTGTAGATTTTCAGGTTAGAAACAAGAATTAAAGAAAGCAAATATGAAAGCTTTAATTATTTTATAAAGTGAAAAAAGTGATGAATTTTATTATTTGAGGAAACACAGAGCATACAGATTTCCTACACTGGGGGTAAAAGTAACACCAGCTTTCAAACACTGTTTGCTTTTTCATTACTCCTTACATATTTTTGAAGACTAATGACTATTATTGGAAGGAATTGACATGATCTTTCCATATTTGTAAGGGCAAGCTCCCTACTGACTTTGGCCCTGGCCATTTGCAGAGGAAGGATGCTGGGTTCTGTCCACAACAGCTTGGGTTTATTTAAGTTATGATTTTCATTACTGCAGCTCATGTTTGTCATCTTCCAAAGGGTAATTTGTTCTCTAATCCTTTTCTGTAGAGTATGTCTGTTCTGTAGCTTGAATGTGTACTGACATGTATGGATATATAAAATTAGTTCTGATTGATTTTACCATACACGTAGGATGTGAAATAAATACTGTGCACTTAGACCTGCAGTACCTTTTCAACCATGAAATTCTTTTGACATTTTGTGCTGCTACAAGGTAATGGCTATTGCTACATGGGGTAGCTGGTCTATAGCAGTCCAATATTTCTAACAGTTATATATTTGACTGCAAGGTAGGACAGGCCAAAAGGAAACTGCTGAGAGTTGGCTCAACCTGATGGTTATGGAGGTAGAGATCACTTGGATGAAGAGGAAGGTGAAGATGTAAGGAAGACCTTGACTGAAGCAGAAAGTGTTGTTTATCTCTGCATTTGTAGAGGCCTAGAAAATGAGGGGGCTCATGTGTCCATCTCAAACATGGCTGTGGAGCCAACCAAGGATTGCTGCTAGCAATAAATAAGGTTTTTTGGTAATAACACATTGTGAGAAAGAACAGGATGTGACTTGAGCAGAGCTAGGGCAGCATTTTTCTGGGACAAATGTTCTTGACAAATGCTCCTGGAAATAAGCACAACACAGTCCAGCACAAGGGCACAAATGAGATTGAGAAATGGATATGGGATGTAGGGAAGGAACAAGACCACCCAAGGCCCCCCAAGCCCTCCAGATCATTTCCAGAAAGGCTTAAAAGGACTGTGCATGATAATTAATTGGCATAGAAAGCTTATCTCCAGGGCAGGGAAAACTTATCTATAAAAAGGTTCACCCACAAAGTCCAGGACCCTAGACACCCCATCAGATGGTTCAACACTGGAGCTAGGACTGATGATCTCTCTTCCTTCCTTTCTTCTGTTTTTTCTCTCTCCTCCTCTTCCCTTATTCAAAACCACCTGCTGTGCACTTATGCCAGGAGATCAGGGGCTGAATTATACCAATTTTCATGCCAACTGTGTGATTTACTAGTAAAACATTGTAAACTTTTGTGGAACCTCTGGACCATCTTTCTTTTTGATCACAGTTTGAATCTTGAGTCCTCCCTTCCCCTTTTGAGTGGGACACCACGGCATCCATGGGCACTTTTGCTAGTGCAGAGACCGTGTTGCACAGCTGTTCCACCACTGCAGCAAAGACAGGTGTCTCTTTCTGTGTGCCTTGACTGCAGGATAATAATGTATCACTTCATGCTACCTGATAATCCATTTCCAATTTGACAAAGCACAATGGCAAGCTGGCTTACTTTGAAACACCTGCTTAACACTGTTATGCTTATAGTTAGGGCTTTGATTAAGTGCTTTGATGACTTAAAGCCTTGCTAGAGATTAAAGAGAAGTGACAATGTTTTCAAGTCAAAAGCACCTCATTAATCCTTTTTTCCTAATTTATTGACAGATAAGAATTTCTCAAGACTTCACAATACAAAGTTATACAGTAGAAAGTCAAAGGTGTATTTTTCAGATCATGCATCATCCTTACATTGATTTTCATTAGCTTCTTAATGTTGAATCAGCCATTACCTACTATGTCAACATGCATTAAGAGCTACCATTAAATGGCTTTTTATTTATTTAACTTCAGCTTGAGAGGTAGAGAGGCCTGCTTTACTGAAGACTTTCTTACCAAGAATGTTAAATAAAAAAATTAAAATGTTACACCTGGTGCAGACAAAAATCTCTGTTCAGGGCTTATACAGAGCTAAACCTCTTTTTCTTTTTAATTGGTTTGGTTTGTTTGTACAAGGAAGCAATAGTTTTTGTCAGCGTTGATTTGCACACTGAACCCCTGGTTTTCCCTTTGTTCCACAATCCTGGCTATAATACCTGAGATTTCCTCTTTTTGCATTTTAGGATGACATTAAATGTGGTCAAAAAAAGTAAAAGAACTCAAGACAATAGGCCAGGTGGATACTAATTGAAAACAGATTAGAATAGGTGGAATCTTACAGAGCAGAAGCACCATCACTACGTCCTATTTATATCATCCTTTCATCCACAGTTAGCTGTGAATGATTTTGCTTGGAATATCTTCCTGAGAACACTTATGACAAGATAGGAAGATAAGCATTGTAGCTCTGCTTCCTTTCAGTCAAGTAAATATCTGTAAGCTTAACTGACAAAAGATACACTAAACACAGACAGCTTGCATTTGGGATTTTGTTTTTCAGCCTTCCACCTTCATAGTTTCTTTTTTATTGTTTGGAGATTCTTTTTATTGTTTGGAGATTCTTTTTATTGTTTGGAAGATTTGGACAGGAGTTTTGGATTTTTTCAGAGAATGGAGAAGAAGAATCTTGTGGGTGGGTGGATTAATTTATCGTTTTCCTTGTTTTCTCTGCTGTTTTCAAGGTAATCAGGAGTATTTCAACACTTTAAAGCAACACACACAAGGCAGATTCACAGAGGAGCTCAGTGGTCTGGATCCTGAGAGTTATTTACATTCTTCATCTTCACTTTTGAAGATTTCAGGTTCCAAGACTGTAACAAGTGAGTTCTACTTCACATAATGATAAAACTAAATCTCTTCTGGCAAAAGAAACATAAGAGGCAGATGAACTCAGTTCACCCTTACAAGTCATCAAGAAAATAATTCTTTAATTTAGTTCATAGTTTTAACAAAGAATTGTGGTACATTGATATATTTGGTACAATGGGATACTAGTTTTCATGTCACATCCAGACCAAGTGATGACAAGGTAAGTTCTTTTGCTTAGACAAAAAGAATGGAAAATATTGAAGCAGTTAAATATTAATAAGCTGATGACAGTAATTTGGGATATTCCAGTTGTTTTTAAGTACAAGATTATTTGCTGAAGTATCCTTTGAGTATTTCAGCACATCAATGTTAGCAGAGAAATGTTACTACCACAAAGTAGTAGTGTTAATGTGGTAGTATTAATACCACAAAGACAGCAAATTAATTAGTTGAATAATTAGGTACAGTACTTGGATTTGTAATGGGCTACCCAGTCCAAATAAACAACCAAATAGGAATATCAGTGAAGGAAAAAAATATTAAAAATAGCTTAATTCTCTTTTAAAGGTTAAAAAATTACACTTGGCTATTTTTGTCAGGGATATTGAAGTGCTGAAACACAGGTCTCCTCCAAGGGCTGTCTCTTCCCTTGGAAGTCAGGGGGAGTGCACTGTTTGCTTTAAGTTACAGAGGTATTTAAGTGCTCTGCTGTAGTGCCTGCCATTCCACTGGACAGGGCTTGTATTCCTCAATTCCTCCATCAAGCAACTGCATTTCAAGGAGAACTTGTCCCCAGACTTAGCTTTAATTAGTTGGCCTGTTTGGAGATACAGGCATGTGACAGCTTTAACCCACTGCAAGATCATGGGTTTCAGGATGAGACCGACTCTGGTGTCATATGACTGTACCAAAGGCTCGGGTCTTCTCTATTATACACATATTAATATGTATAAGTTATTTTGGAAAGAACTATCCTCAGCTATATGTACTTAACATCATAATTTTATCTGACTTCCCTCACAGATTAAATTCATTCATGAGTTTTGTGTGAATTCAGCCAAAGGAAGTGGAACCACATATGCAGTCAGAGTAAACCCTGTATTAAAGATACCTTGTTGAAATTGCAACAGATTCTTTAAGAAAGTTTTACTAGCTCATAAAAATCTTTTCATTCATGGCTTCATAGGTAGTTATATAATTTATGTCTGCTAAAAATCTCCACTGAATCCTTTATCCACATTTTTCACCCTTGGACTGAACTTTGGCATGACGAAGAGGAAAAAAGTCCATTTGTACTCAAGAATCCTTGAGGGAAACTTAATCTCTCTATCAGTACTGGTATGTGCATTGCACTGTATACATCACGCCTACTCTGAAGCAGCTTGCTCATTCCTTCAGGATCATTCCTTTATGAGCATCTGAGTACTGAATAGAACACATATACACCAACTGACAGATGTTCTTAGTAAATCATTGAGAGGCTCGCATTAAAAATTAGCCACCTGCGTATTTATCTGCTCCTTTCTAAGTATCAATAAATTATTTAAAATGCTGAAACGTCTGTTTGAATTCATCAGTGTATTCTTGTTCATTGGTATTTATGTTGCAGTTTCCCAGGAATTAAAAGATAGGAGAACCTTTTAAATATAATTGTTATATTATAGAAAACAGCATAATTACTGGGTTCAGTAACTCAATTTCTGGCAAAAACCCTCAACAAACCAAACCCAAAAACTTTAAAAGACACATGGTATTCATGTTTCATCAGTTTTACTATTTGCTTGTTGCTTCAAAATAACACATACCACCTGTGAAATATGTAGGACCCAAGCAGACTTAGCATAGACCTTCTCTTTGGGGTCAGCATGAAATTTGCTACCTGCAAATTCTAATAAGTTCTGCTTTCCTTTCCAAAGTGGTTCATTTATAGTACAAGCACAAAACCTTCTCTTTCTTATTTGTGCTTAGGTGCAGTGAGAGAATTATGTGAACAGTTTCTGCTGTTGAGCATCTTTTGGGGTTTTTTTGACAATTGGAATTCAGTAACATTTAAATCTCTTGTCTGTTTTTTCCTTTGTTCTCCTGATTCTTGTCACCATGGTACAATTAAGCTGACTGAAAGCTATAAAGGTTTTTAGTCCTCTCCCATGTTTGGGAGATCTTTAGTTAGAAACTATGAAATGAACAGTTTCTGAATGTGTGCACATCTGGAGATCAAACAAATGATCAGAGCCCTGGTGCTTTGCTGAAATCTGGCATTAGGTACTGTAAACTGTGGTAGTTGTTAAAGTTCTTAAAATTTAAAGCAGTTCCATCTGCAAATAATCAGCTGCATCCTGACTGTATGTGAGAGACAGGGATCAAATAATACCTTGAAGATCACCTGGACCTCATAAGAGCCTGCTAGAAGCTTGGTTGAGGGGGAAATGGGGGTATTCAGGCTGGCTCCAGTGAAAGGGTCTGAGTTGATAGAAAGATCATGATTGATAGCTTGAGCTTCTGCTGTACTATTTCCTTCTGAAACAGTTGTATTATGTGTCTGAGGAAAAGACACTGATTTTTTCACTAGGAAGTATTTCACCTGATTATGGTTTCATAGGGGACTTTTAGTTAGTCTCCTCAGGAGATTGATTTTTCTCATAAGTAGATTCCAAAATTACTACAAATAACTAGGTCAATATGTAACTATGTTTTTGCTCTGATTAATCCTGCCTTTTTCACAGCAAAGGCTGCTTAGGGATGCTTAGGGATGTTAGCAGTTAGAATTTGGGTGATATAAATACTATGCATGGTAGCATTTTCCCTTTTTATAAAGGCTTTCGGCTTCATTATCACAAGGTTCTCTAAACACTCAGTATAAGAAGAAAATCTTATCTTGTCAAGGATATGATCTTCACTTTTTCCTCTTGGAGAAAAGAAAGCTTTGAGAGATTTTGTAGTTTTGAATTCTAAGCTGAAACAGGTACCTGCCAAATTGTCAGAAGGGTAAATGTTAAACCACCGTATGTTTCCTTATCGTTTCTGACTGTTCCGCTTCTCTGGGGTGGAGCTACACAGAAATTCCCCTCTGTAGTAGCCTCATGCACTGGTTAATGAGACCTGATGCTTACCCTCAGTACATAAATGTCCAGGGAGTGGGATATCAAAAAATTTGGCTGAGACTTTACTATAATTATCATCTTACATGTCTTAAAGCTCATACATAACTTGGAAGCTCTGCTCCACTGCTAAGGTTAGGGGAGGATAATAATGCATTGACATGAAAAGGGAAGTGCAAAATGGAAATAAAATACATTTCTAAAAATCAACTTACTCTTGATTGATGTTGCTAAAGAAAGTTACACAAGAGTGCTTTAAAGAGTGAATTGGAGATGTTGAGGTTTGGATATAAAATAAACCAATTAAACCATGCTCTTTGATATCAGATGAAGTCACATGTGATGACCTGGTCAGACCAACAGCATTAGTGAATAAAAGCAGAAACTCCATCAAAACCAGATGCTACATCAGGATTTAAGTATCATAAACAAAATACATTTGGAAGTCAGTGCAGTGAACAAGGTACTGTAAACTCATCCTCTATTTTGAATATAAGCACAATACCCTGACTAAAGCATACAACCTAAACCATAGTTTTAAAAAAGATAAATAGGGTTATATAAATAAGAGGAAAAAAAGAGGAAAAAAAATCTTGTTGCTATGTTACTAGTCTTTGGAGCAAGATCATGCACACATGGAAATCAATGTCAGTTCTGTTTTTCAGTTTTCCTCCTGTGTCGTAACTCTCATAGTTCCTGGCTGGGAAACAGATGATAACAGAGCCAAGTCTTAATAAACTCTGAGTGGGGTACTCCAGCTGAACAGAGCATATTTTGAGCAGAGAGATTCAGTAATTGCTCATAGCAGGAATTGTAGGGTTTTATTAATTATATGCTGAGAATGGGGAGTGCATTAAGGCACTTGGAATGTGTGGCATGGAAGCCAGGAGAGCTCTGGGAGACACCATGGCTGAGAGGACACATTTCTGGAACATTACTTAATTCTACCTCTAATCCCTGCAACAAGGGATGAGGGGGAGGGAAAGCAGTGCCACAGCATCAAGGTCAGCATTGCCAGAGCATGGCTTTGTTATACTGGATGCTGCTGAGGCAGAATGAAACAATCCTGACCCAAAAGAGTTGCAAAAAGTACAAGAAATACATGGACTCACAAGGGGAGTGGGGAAATGCATTTTTGTTCAGAGTACCAGGCAGAAATGTCACCCCAACAGACATCCTAAGTGCATTTTCTCCTTGCTTCCCATCTCATGGGAGCACTGCAGTCTCCCAGGGAAAAAGAGAGAATTGAAATTAAAATCTATATAGTGAAGAAATCTTCCCTAGCCAGTTTACATCTAAGGAAAGCAGTTAAGTTATTCTTGCACTCATTTTCTTTTTGCTTTCACGTGGGCAGGTCTAGGGTCAGGCCATAGATGGCTGGGGGCTTAAGCATGTGATATGTGAGCAGCAGCTCAGAAAGCTGCACTTCTTCATCTGTGGACAGAGAAGGCAGGGAGGACACCTTATTGATACCTTGAGCTATGTAGTTAAAATTAGTCCTGCTGTGAGTGTCGGGGCTGACTGGGTGACCTCCACAGGCCTTTTCCAGCCTTTGATTATATGATTGTAGGAACAAGGTCAAAAAAACTGTCAAAAATTAGTATTCTTCAAAAAATATTTTACCCAGTGAACTTAATATGAAGCATCACAGTATTGTGAAAATCAGAACTACCAACAGTGCTATGACACATTTTGGGACTGAAGATGAAAACAGATGCGGGATCACACAGTCCTTAGCTATTCTGTGACAATACAGCTTAAAGGCAACAAAAAAGCCAGCTGCATGGTTTCAAACAGCCATAAATATTAGTATAGTTACTTCCCCAAAGGGAAAATAGACACTTCCCCCTCCTTTCCAAATCAAATACTCAGAGCTGCTGTTGCATAAGAATTTTGTTTCACTTATTTCTCTTTCTAGCAGTTAACCTCAAAGCTTATCTCTGCAATATATTCAGAAAACTTCTAAATTTCCAAAAGATTAGGGCAATACTCAAGGTATAAACAAAATATTTTCTTTATCTTCCCAAATACAAATTCAGGAGGTATTCCTCAAAATATATGTTTTATATTTTAATATGCATATATTTTTCTGACTGGACATGACTGTAATAATCAATAGTTATATTTTCTCTTCTATACAGATCAAGCCAAGCAATTTCCAGTTTCTTTATGGTATTCACTAGGAGTTAAATCCTCCACTTCTCCAGTCTTTTGTCTGACTATCTTTTTAGAAGTCAGATTTGCATAGGTTGTAGGAGGAAAGGAAACATCACTTTCCCTTTCTAATTAGGCTGTAGAAAGGCAACTGAAGCACTCTATCATCTCTACCCAAACTGATTATCATTATTTTGGGTAAATATCTCGGATTTATTTAATATTATTTCATATTTTATGATCAAATTACGTGTCTGTATATGTCTACTATCTATAAACAGAACAATGGTGACTAGATCATACATCTACAATAGAAAAATATGCATTTATTCATTGAGTCCCAGTATTTTTTCTTGAAATCCTTGTAGCAATGTAACAAGAGGGATTCATTGCATTTTGGCCATAATCCAGTTTGTGCAATGATATTCTTCTCACTAAAACTTCCATGTCAGTAGTACAAAGATATTTAAGGGCATGGCTTAGTCCTCAAATATGTGCCATGCTGCTATTTTTAATCAGCATCTTCTGCATATAAAGAAATACTATTTTTCCTCCCAACACCAAAAGAATTTAGATTCATTACATTTTGTCAACTGTTCATTTAATTTGATTTTCTGGCAGCTCTTATTTAAGAAAAGAGTCTACAGATGACTCTTAACAGTGTTCCTCAAAATACATTCTTTGAAGAAGTTTTATTAAATGTAGATATGCTTATGAATAAGCAAATACTCTTTCTCAGACTAGAATTTGTTTACCACACTAACATTCTCAGATCTATGTTTTAATGGAATTGCTTTTAATTTAGAATGAGTAAATTAATTTTTTAAAAAATATTGAGTTTACTGAATTAATATAGTGTGGAAGAGATTGTCTTTAATTAATTTAAAAGGCTTTCCTTCTATTTTTAAGGAAAAGCAAACTTCAGCAATTTAAATGCCAGCACAGATATTAAGGGAATTCTGCCCTCCTGCAGCTCTGGTAAGAGAGCAGAGACCTTGTGAGGGAGCACACTTTTAAAAAGTGTCTGAAGCAATTTAAATGTGATCCGTGAACGACTTCTCAGTGGATTAGCCCCTAACCTTTAACTTTCGTGACATTAGTCACATCTCATCTTGACATCTATAATGGAATATTCTCCTATTCAATTGTTTAAAAAATGTCCAGTTTGACTTCTGATTGACCTCTGATGAGTGCTGAGCTCTTTAAAAGGGTTTAACAGTTGTAGCATCATTTGTCTTTCTGGAAGAGACTAATGATAGGTGGGAATTATTTCTATGAAGCAGAACAAATATAGCAGAAAATACTTCCTGAGATTAAAAATAATGAAATAAATTATGCTGGGCATTCTTCCTTCCATTAAATATGTAGAAGTCTTCTATTCCAAGAAACTATAAAATAATTCTTCAGTATTTCTCTGATCTATGGGGGGAAGCCCAAAAATTTCAAGATATTATTACAGGGAAAACCCCAGCACATTTAAAGGAGGAATACCTTTGGACTGAGAACCACACTGATATTTAGATATATGTTATTTCATTAAAAAAATAAACCAACCAACCAACCAAAAACCCTCAACCAAACAAAAAACAACAAAACCAAACCAAATCAAAACTCAAAAAATAAACAAACAAACAAACAAACAAACAAACCAAAACAAACCCAAAATCAAAACTCAAATGGTATTTCAAAACACCACTCTTCAAACTTAGCCAGTAATGTATTTAGAAGGATACCTTAAATGCCTTAAAGACACACCTGGCTAATGTTTATTCTAGAACTTTGAATGGCCAATGGTTAAAGTGTTTATTACAGAAAAAGACACCAAGATTTTGCACAGCATTCCCCATGAAGACTATGAGTGAGATTCTGGATCCAGAAGTACAAAAAGGATCAGCACCTCTATCCAGGACAGTCAATTTGTACTGGTGAGCAAGGTCCTAAAATATTTACCCTAAGTTGTCCAGTAGGGCAAGAATTTTTCTGTCTTTTATGAAATTATTAGTTACCACCTATAATGGCTTATGAAGAGGATAAATATTGTTATCCCACTAGCTTTTGCTCCCACACAGCTGGTGGCATTCATTTCATTTCAGCTACATTAAAATACAAAGGCAATACAAAACTGCTGATAGAGACGCTTTATTAAGAAATCAAATACAAATAAAAATCCACATCCTTAATGCATTTGAAGGAGATTGAGCTTGTTTTTGTTGATTCTCAAGTCCAGTGGATGATTTGAAATTCACATGCCATTGGCATGTGTCACAAGGACCAACATTCTTGGAAAACCTTAATTTTTATGATAAGGAATTTTTTTCTATGACATGGAATTTTTATTGAACTGATTAAAAGTGGTTATTTATTTAAGCCAAAGATTATTATATGTGTCTTTGTGTTTCAGTGTCATATATGATACCATCTGTTGAGCTGGAAATCCAGCATTTAGAAAACTGTAAGATAGAAAATCCAGGAAATTTTAAAGCTTCCTCTGTACTATATTGGATAAATTCTTTGAAGAATTCTTTGAAGTAGGTGCCAGCTATTGACTATGCACAGACCCTGTATGTTTGTTGGGTCTCTACTCGATAGGAATTTTGAGACAGTGGTGTAATGAATAATATTTGAATATGTTATTTTAAATTAAAAATGCTACAGGGAAGCAGTTTGTTATTATTCTCCTTTGGTGAGGAAATCCATACCAGGGGCATTCCTAATGATCTCTTTCCTCTCATGCTGCACAGATATTCATAGTGATTAAGAGAATGCTAAAATCTCATCAGCTTTGCAAATGATCATAAACAGCAATTGATTGGGATCTCATGGATACTTTTACTTTATTTCAGCAATCCCATGTAATTCAGAATACCACAGGGAAACTGGGGCCTTTGAAAACAGATTTGTTCACATACAATATCTTTTTCAAGGCCTTTGAGCAATCCTTCCTGTATGCTTTAACATGAGATCCACTTATTTCAGAGGGTCAGAATTTCTGCCTTCCTCACCACGGATTTGTCTTTAGGGCAACAACAAATAATACACAGATTAACCACTTTCTCTGTGTGTGACAGATCTTCAGTCGTCTGGGTTTTTTTAATTTGAAAATCTTTCAGTCTTTCTTTTTCCTTCTCTCCCTAGAAAAAATCTTGTGAAGTAGCAGCTGTCTTAGTGAGTCATCAGAACTAGCATGTCTAGCATCAATATTTACTACCAATCTTCAGATGGTATAAATCACAATAAAATGGACTGTCCTGATTTATGCCAAGAAAGAATACATAATACTATGTAATGCTCAAAATTAACTTAAGAGCCTTTTAGAAGAATCATAGAGAACAGTAGAATGAGTTGGGTTTGAAGGGACCTTTAGAGATCATCTAGTCCAACTCTCCTGCAATAAGCAGGGACATTTCCAGCTAGATCAGAAACTCATCCAATTTGACCTTGGAGGTATCCACAGATGGGGACAGACATTTTAGTTGATACTGTAGCTGTAGGACAATGGGTCATGGTTTTAAACTAAAAGAGAGTAAATTCAAGTCAGAAACAAGGAAGAAATTTTTACAATGAAGATACTTAAACAAGTTGCCCAGAAAGTTGTTGGATGTCCCATTCCTGGATATAGATTGTTTATTAGTCACTAAACTGTAAGTAAAATGAAACAACCAAAAAAAAGGAGTAGAAAATAAAAAGTCACTTTTAAAAACTAGTTTCATAGACAATAGGGTATGTGCATCAGCTACACAAACCAAGATATATATAGTAAAGTTTTTATTAAATGAGTAGGACTAGGACTTTTTTATTTTAAATGGCTAAGGTATTTTAGTCTAAAGGGAGTAGTCACCTTAAGTTTAAGATGGGTAAGACACCAGTGGGATTTAGGAGTCTTTGTTCCATGCCCACTTGAATGTTTATGCATACAGTGCAAGCTGAGGAACTCAAGGGTAGTTGCCTCAGGTTACAGAGACTGTTCCGAGCTTGTTTTTAGTGTGTAAGACCAGGAAACTACCTTCTGTGGGGAAAAAAAATATCCCTTCAAATGTTTCCAACTCTACAGGTTCTCTAGGGCTTTTCATAAAGAAGAAAATGCATGGAACTTTTCTGCAACTAATGTGTCCCAATATCCACCTTCCTTTACATAGGTCTGTATGCTGGGAACTGCAGGATGAACACTAGAAGAGCCAGTTTTTCTTTCTAAGGAATCTCTACAGATCAAAACTTCAATATCCAGGATGTACCCAACATAGACCAAACATGTCCTGTATTTTGATCCTGGAAATTAGGGAGGGGTTATTTCCCTCCCCCTCGCCACACATCTATTTGGCAAACATGATGTTGTGTTGATGTTACTGTTAAATTCCTAACATTTAGGAATTTTGAACTCTTAGTGCAAACAATTTCATTGCATGAGGATTTTGACATTGTATTCCATAAACTGCACTTATTTCCTGAGTGTCATTAGGTATTTGTCTTGATCATCATCCCCTTTGAAATGCCCTACAGGATATGAAATGAACAAGTTTGGGGGTTTCTCTGATCTTATAAGAAACTGAAAATTCTGTTGCCATTTCTGTAGTATTGCTATTTCTCCAGGGAAAAAAGGTATGTGCATTTGAATTGGCTGCCTCCTTATCCATCTGTTAATTTCTCTCCTTGTGTTCTCTTCCTAATCACCTTTGAACATTTCAAACAAATTTGAAAGCAGAAAGTCTAAAAAAAATTAAATTCCTGCAAGTTTTGTGAAAACAGTCATCTGCCTCTCGGAAAGAGATTTGAATTGGCAGTCCCATTGTGGGAAAGACAGATCAAATTCAGACAGATAAGGCTCCTAGATCAGACAGACAGAACTATATATTGCACTCAGACAGATGGCTGGCCTGCCAGCATGGCAACAAAGAGCGTGTGTACTTCAGGATTATCAGCAGCACATGTTAAATCTTTTCCAATTGTTGCCTGTGTCCTGCCATGGTTACTGCTGGAGGAAGGTTTGGGTCATAAAGAAAACAAATCCACAAGAAATCAGCTTCCTTAGCTTCACAGCACACCAGTAAATTAGAAATGCACTTTTTTTTTTTTTTTCATTCAATGTTTGCACCAAGGATTTATAAGAAATCAGAGAAAGTTTGTATTTTTTATTTTTTTTTAAACCAACCAACCTTATTGAACAATATTCAAGACTGAAAAGCACCTGGAATCTGACTACATATCTTCTCCTTTATTTGAATCAAGGTCAGACATAAAGGAAAACTTTTTCCAGGAATGCATCAGCTAAGAATATCACTGCCTTCAGGAAAGAGTAGGTAAAAAAGACATACTGATGAAGATGTAATTTATAAGACGTGAATTGTACATCCAAACTGTGATGATTAAATCAATAAGTCAGCAATATATTTGCAGAGTTTGTATTTCCTAAACTATTGCAACTTCAAACAGCAAAATCTTTTTTGTAAGATATTTGAAATCACATTTTCTGTTTACCTAATATAAAGAATAATGCTTTTCAAATGCTCTGCACAGCTGTTAAGGTAATTATATTTGAGGTTCAGCTTTTTATATTTATCGCTGTCAATCAGCGTAATTGCAATATGTAGAAGCCGTTGTATGAGAAATGAAGACATTGAAGTTAAACTTCTTAGAGGAGGTAATTAAGGTGGAACAGAAAAGGTCTCTACCAGCATCTCACCTTTCAGACTTGGAGATCACCAAGTTTGAAATCCACCCCTTCTCAGTCTTTCCTTTAGGCATTTTTTTTTTCACTGGGAAAGAAGGAATACAGATCTGTCTGTGCTAACTTTGAATTGCACATAAGGAATTCTATTGTCCTCTTGAAGACACATTTTCATCTTCTTGACTTCACAGAGTGGGATAGAAAATTTCTTGAGGCACAGGCTCTGGCTGACACCATTCCTGGGATGAGCCCTGGGGCTTTTAGGGATTCTGCCTACACCTGCAGTGGTATGAACTGTGGGCTTTGACAGGCTACAGTACATACATTATATAATGGCCACTCAGATTATGAAGTGTATAATGGGTGGCCACACTAAATTAAATGCTCATTAAACACGACCTTATGAAAATTTTCATGAAAATACTAAGGACATATAAGCTGTTTAAACAACTTTGCCTAAGTTTCTTATTATTAAAATTTATCCCCTGTGGCTGCAAAATAGAGAAAAATTTTTAAAGTGTAAGATACTCCTTTTTGTTTTCAGCTCTGCCACAGATTTCCCAAGTCTATAGAAATTGCTTTTTTTGTGCCATAGCACCTACCTCTAACTTCAAGGTCTGTTTTATGGATGCATTCATTAGTGTTTGCAGGGTCCGAGAGATGCCTAACTGATCCCAGAGGAATTAATTATACCTAGAGAGACCAAAACAGAGTCAGAAAAGTAACTGGCTGAAAAATATTAGGAGTGTTAATTCATTATTTATACTGTAGAGAGTTTATACTAGGCTAATCACTGAACTTCCTTTCTTTTCCTATTGCTCATTATATAAATCAGTCTACTGGACTCCTTTCAGTTTCCTTCTGGAATAATCCTAAACTGTAGAGCTACACAGTCCTGGCCCATAAGTAAATCATTCACAAAAGTGGGGTTTATTAATAAGCATTTAAAATGGAGTTTCATTTAGTCTTTGGCTTCCTCCTGAAAGATGAAACAGCGTTATGCAATAGGAAATTTTGTTGTGAATCCTGTGTGGTCCATCCCAGAAAAAAAAACCTCCTCACTGCTGCTACAAAGACCTGAGTGAGCTGCAGGGTAACAAATACATCATTTGAATTCCTCTGTGCACAGACTAACAAGCCAAGTCTTCTACCCAGTGCACACAGGTGGCATAGTGAAAATTCATGGAAAATTCAGGGATGAAAAGTCCTGGCCCTTATTAAGTCAATTTTCAAAAGGCTGTGTTTCAACAGCTCAAAGTTCATATTTAAATGCTATGGAAATTCTGTCCTAGGTCTGGTGCAGACAACAAGCTGTTCCCATGGAGGAGAATCACAGGGATGCAGCATGCAGATGGGGGATGGAAAGAGAAGGGGAATTAGAGACATCCTTGTTGCCTAATTTATGTGCAGAGGGCCCTCTGGCTGCAAGGTGTGTGTCACTAACAGAGAGGAGCTTGTAGTAGGCTGTTTGAATGGAAGAAATAAGTGGAAATGGATTTCAATAACCACAACCCAAAAATCAGTGATACAAATAGTAAACAATAATTCTCTTCAGAGCATAATGCTAAATTACTGAAAAGATCTAGGAGTGGAAAGAACAAGAAATGTAGTTGTGAGGTTTTAAGGAACTTACATCTTTGTAGTTCCAGGTTTTATTCTGTTAATTTCCGTTAATAGTGAAAATTTTAAAGTAAAACCCTGAAAACAATGATTTTTACTGTGAGAATAGAAAACCTTTTCTGAAAAAAGAAAAGCTGATTACTGTGAATCTCAGAGACTATATTTTTCAATCATTTCTCAGCTGTTGTAATCACACTCCTTACACTTCACAGCTGTTCTCAATGGTACAGTAAAACTCACGAAGCAAGACCAAAGGAATCTCAACCAGATCTTTTCAAAGAATTTTGGACATAATCAAATCCCAACTAATGAAAGCCAAAGGTGTGACTGAAAGGGGAAGGCATCACTCTGATCGCTGCACTTGTTGATTTAACTCAGAACTTTAAAGGAGAGAATCACATGGGAGAATACAGCACAAAAGGCATAAGACACCAAAAGAGAGAAACATCTATGAAATATTGAACAGATTTTTTCTTCTAATCCCCTCTCTCCATTACACTTCAATTTTATTCCCATATTTTCAAGATTTTGGTATGTTTTTAGGTGAAATGATAGCTTTTGTAAACTTACCAGTGGGACAATCTGTTTTCTAGTTTTCCATTATGACTTTTTAAAATATTTTTTACCCTTTCACAGAGTGAATCCAGGGCCAATATATAAAATTTCCTGGAAAATATTTGCTAAAATTTTTATTAATATTATCTAAATATATGATTTCAAAGAAATTTTACCAAGTAATTTTCTGGTCTTTGAGAAACTTGTACATAATATATAGTATAAGTGTATAGTAGATGTGTTACATCTGATCAAAAGTCTATTTAGCCCCATTAATTTTGTCCAGTAAAGTCTGGATGTCTAAGGCCTAAACAAAATAAGAGAGTAAAAATAAAATTATACAACTCCATAAACTTTCAACAGTTTGACTCTGGGTCTCCCTGGGGTTAAAATGATATCTCTGATGGCTTTCCCCTCCAGGAACCTCCTCAGCCTTTCTCTGTATTCATGTAGAATTTTCCACCAATAAGCTTGTCAAGAAGTGCCATACTTTGTATTCTTCATCAGGTAAATGAATAGGCAACATCCGTGTTTATTTGCTTGTTCCATTTTTCCTTTCCAGAATGTTTGGTGTTCCTTAGTTTTCCTAGTGAAAGAGAAGGTAAAAAAGAGTATTAACCATCTTCTTGCCACGTTTTAAAGATGAAAATGCTACTGCTTAGACATTAAATTGATACATTAAAATACCACTTATGCCAAACTGAAACTTTGTAGTGCTGCTTTTTCATTTTGTAAAAGCTGTATTTTGAGGACAGATTCTGCAAAGAATGAAATTTCCAATCTGTTTACATCATACTACTATGAGAGAAAATATTTCAAATTGCTTTAGTAACAAATATTTTTGTTATGTTTGGAGTCTAACAAATCCATTAATGCTTTCTCCCCAAAATCTGCTGCAGAGCTGAACACAGTACTACACATAGATGGCTTCTTGCTCTTTCAATATCTATTACTATTAGCCTACTTTCAAATATGTTCTTCAATTTAGAAGGAATTTTTGAGATAGACAACAGTGAAAAATGGCTAAAAAAAACTGAATCAAGGAAACATCATAGATTATATAGCATAATTTCCTTAAAATAAAATCTATGTGCTAAGACAAGTGTAAAGGAGTGCAAAAACGGGTAAAAGAGATTAAATATATCACAATAGAAGTTCAAAATGAATGGAACAGAATTGCTTATGCCTGCATTTCTGAAATAGTTAAAACAGTAATACTGAATATTCAAAATAATTTATTCCTCATAGGATAATTTTCTAACTGGAGGTATTTTACCCTAAAGCTCAACGACATTCTCTAAACTTCTCAGTCTCTTTCTACAGATCCTAATTTGAGGTTTTATCAAAAGAAGAAAAAAAAAGATAAATGGAAAATTTTAACTATATAAGCCAACCCTTTTTTTAAGAAACATATAATTTTAGGTGATTAGAAAATTAGATCAGCTTTATGACCTTTTCTGTGGCTGTCTAATTAAATAAAAAGGCCAAGATTATCTTGAGATGTGGAGGAAATGCCTGTATTACACAGAACACTCTACAGGTGAGGCAGAGTTTATGGAACCTGCATTGTTCAAACAGTAGGAGTTGCCATTAAAGCTGTGGGCCTTCCCACAGGGCCTAAATACACACGAATCCTGAAGGAACATCTGCTACCAATTCTGCAGAGTTACTTCCCATCCCCTTAAGCATCAGCTCTTTGAGTGCTCACCATATGCCTGTACCTTTCATCCCTGACAGCAGACACCGAACGCCAAGCCCGCCGTGCCAAGTCCTCAAAGCCAACTTTCAGCAACTTGTGGCAGCCCTCAAAGAGCCAAGGATGTCTGTGCTTCTGCTAATTGCAGGTCTTTGGTCTTCTCTGCCCACCAGTGCTGCAATCTTCCCTACTCCCTTCAGCCACTGGAAAAACACTCTTGTTCAGTGCCACCAGCAGGGAATTGCCCTTAAAGTATACACACGCTTCATCTTGCAGCAGCTGTTGGCTCAGCTGAGTGTTTCGTGAGGGTAATGAACCAAAATGTGCAAGGGATTTGGGAGAAAATGATAAATAGTTAAAAGGGAATGCTTTTCAACTGCCTTCAGTCAGTTTGGAGACCAGATGTTTATTTGTGGTGCAAACATTGGAAATGTTTGCTCCTTGGAGAAAGTTAGTTCCTGTTTGCATAACTGATAATTACATGGGGACACATTTGGCTTGCCCCAATCTATATTAAGATAGACAGTGAAAATTCCCTTGTGTGATGCTAAAAGCCATATCTTTTGGTTTGTACAAGTCAAAGTTAACAAAGATCCAAGTAATAGTATAGTTCAAAGACTTAAAAATGCTTTGGTGGCATTAGATGTCTCCTTCCTGTCATTGACAACTAAGAGATTTAAAATTAAATTTATTGTTGAATTGCAAATTCACATTTCCTGACTCTTGTATTATATAAGAAGTTATTTTTTTTCCCTGAAATGTAATTTATTATCTTCTAAATAGTCTCTTACCTCAGCTTCAATCAAAATCATATCTTTAAATATAATATAAAATGGTCACAGGTCAGACTATGACAGTTCCCATACATTTCCAATGACAAATTAGGCTCATTACACTTAATATTGAAATAAACATTTTAAGGATCTTTTGAGTTTCTTGACTTCAGGTAAAGTTCCAAAGACTAAATTAATATGAGAAGTCTAACAGGGACCCATCCTTTATGTATCACTTTCAAAAGAGAGGCAGTGAGCCTTTGAAGAGAAACAAAGGAACATGAGCACAGGAATTCTGTTCAAATCTTCCTGTTAGAATCAGACCAGTATGTCCATTCCTAGAATAAAGAGTCAGATCTAGTGGACTCTATTATCATCTTCCCTTTCCAACAAACTTGGTCTTTCCTATTACTTCATAATTTTTCTCCATCTTCCAAATTCTTGTACTAATTTCTATTACAATTGTTGAAATTTTAAGATCGAAATTTATCAAAATTCTGCAGGCTGGATGCTGATCAGTCCAAAAAGTATTTTCCTGTTACGTTATTCAAACATTCACAAAATTAAAGATTGGATTGTAAAACCTTCTAAAATTCACTGTTGTTCTTATAAAATAAATACAATTTGTCCAAAATTTACTCTCAGCTTCTTGACGGTTGATGTACGAGCAACTAGGTTGTCCAAAGACTCAGACTTAAATAACCTCTTTGTAGTAGCCTAGAGAGTAAGAAGTAGCAGATATCTTCATTTAAGAAAAACATGTATTTGAATTTATTGTGTATCTAAAAGACTGACAAAATTATTAAAACCTAATACAATCTGGAAATTATTGTTTATTGTCATAATAATTTCTTGGGTGAAAAGGTAGGTACATTCCAGGAACAAGGGTCATTGTTCTTCGAGAAGTCTGGAAATCAGTAAAATGGGAAAATCTACTGGAAATCAGTGAACTGAGAAGATTTTCTTCTCTGGATGAAGATATATCATGTTGATATTATACTGTGTTGGTATTTTGGATATTTATCTCAGTGAACAGAAGTCCTCTACCTAAGCACTGGGGGAGACTTCAGCTGCCTGTTCCCTCCGTGTCCCAGCTTCAGTGTCCCAGTACACAGGTGCTATGGACACTGAGGGCAGGAATGAGTCTTCCAGGTACAGGGGCTAATTTAACATTTTCCCAAGTCCATCCATGCTCAGAGGACAGAGACAGGCATCTCAAGAAGCTAGTGGAGATAGGAGGTGGGTTTAATGACCTCCCAGAAATTCAGTTTATATTGCCATGGAAAGGGTTTGCATCTCTCCACTGACCATAGAAACAGCTTTGAGACACTTGGATGCTAATTTAAATGTCCCAAAAGCCTAGGCTTAGTTGGAACAAATAACTGTACAGCTATTAACATTGAGCAGGATGTAATCAGGTTTCCTAGTCTTGGTTCCCATCTCATGGCGTTTTTGCTATTCCAGTATAAAGTTACAAATACAAACTGGGATAAAATTGTAACCCTATGAAAGTATGGGATATTGGTTAACAATGAGACCATGAAACAAATTACAAGGCAGTTTGTTTGAGCGACAAATATATTTGTGGAGATTTGGTCATTCATTTACACTTGTGCGAGTCACATAATTTCTTTCTGACTGTTTCTCCTTGGTTTTTCTGATTTACTTCTCTGCTAGAAAAAAATATTTTTTAATAAAATACTTGAAAAAATGTTGACATAACTAATAAAGTAGATGAGTATCTAATGAGTAGCTCCATAATTTCTAAATACCTAAAAATTAAGTTGGCTGTCAAAATAATTTTTTAAATCTGTCTTGACATTTTTAAAAGAAATATCTGTTCAAATTAGTTTTCACTACAGTGATTAATTGTATCTCAGGTGGATATGGTGGTTAGAAAGTAGAAAGCTTTCACACTTAACTCTTCTTCTATTTCAACATTGAAAAAATGTAGACAAGAATATCCCTAATCTGATTAGGAAAAGAAGATGTGCAGCAACACAGACTCTCCCACATCCCACAATCAAATCTGAAGTACACTGTTATCTGCGATGCTAATGAGAAGACTACAAGGACCCTCACATCCCTTTGCCTTTCTCAAAGTTGTCTGAATAGAAAGAGAATGTTAGAAATAATCCTCATGAAAATGCAATAAGGTGATAATATTCCTGGCACATACTGGAGTTAGCCACGAGGATCCATGTTTCCTGGATCATTATATGAAGGTAATAGAAAACTGCCATCATTATCAATATGACTGTAAAATAATGATAATGATAAAGATACTTACAATCAAAGGGCATAAAAATGAAAAGAAAGATTTAAATTGATGATTTAAAGGAAACATTACTGATGAATGTATGAATGTCCTTTCAAAGAGAAAGGCATATCTTTTATGACTCAGCTGTAGATTCTTTTCTATGTGTACTAAATAAATTCCACTTAAAATCCTTGAAATGTATGGAATGTTTTGTAAGTGTGTTTTAAGAATTCCTACTTCAAGTTGCCTTCTGGTCAATGGTTTGTTTTTTTCTAGAGTGTTTGGAAGGTTTTTTTGCACCTAATGTTACAAGTATTTAGGATAATGTTTACCTTCATAGATAAGTGAATACCTCAGTTTGCAGGCTTGCAAGAAGACCTCTTTGGAATACCTCACTAAAAAGCCTGCATTCATCCTGCTGCTCCAGCCTTCTTACTTAGCTGTCTTTCTTATCTTCTTCATCTTTAGAAACATATTAAAGTGTCATTACAACTAAATTCTGCTTTCCAAGGCAGTTTCAAAGATTACTGGTTCTAAATATAATTATTTATTATTCTTTATTAGTGTGTGGAAGGAGGGGTTGTGGGAGTTTTTTCCAAAACTTTGAAGTCATATGTGAGGAAAGTTGCATTCTGGAGTGGAAACTCATTTCTATTCCTAAGTGGAATCAATCTAAGATAAGTTTTATACTATGAGCAATATCTATGGAGTTTGATACTCTATGGAATAATATCAATTCATAGTTCATTGTTCAAGAGAGGTTAGTAGCTTATGAAGTACAGGAATTGCTTTTGTATTTGTATATAATAGAAAGATTAGTAAATGGAGAGTGCTTAATAATACAGACATAAAATCCTCTAATAGTCACCTGTCTAGAAATTAGCATGTCAAAAAATCTTTTTATATTCTCTCCTGCAAGTCTGTTTGATAAGTCAGCAGACACCCCAGTATTCTCTGCTGTCAAGTTTATCCTGGGCACAAAGCACCTATTCTGCACCTATTTCATCAAGTTCCAATTCTTCAAGCTTTTAATTTTTTCCCCTTTACTTACCATTTTAAAAGCCACATAAAATTGTCTATCCCATATTGCCTGATTTTCAGTATAATTAATGATTGTTTGCCAAATTGTGGAAAATTGTTCCCACTTGTTTTTCCAGCAAAGAATAAGAGTCTTTCTAGTGGTTCTCAAGATGTTAATAAGATCCATTACTAATTCCTTCCAGATCTCTCTTTTTGCTATTACTTGAGCAATTCTCAAGTATTTTCTTTTAATAACAATTCAGTTGTCTCTCTAATGTTTCAGCTAATGAATGAGCCATAGGGGACACTCTGTGATGCACAACCATAATTTTCACTTGAGACCAACCTCAGAGACTGTAAGGGTAATAGTTATTCCAAACCATATGGCAGAAGGATTAGCCTTCCATTTTACATTCAGACAGAGTTCAGATGTATTCCAATTTATCACTATAAATAATCTAAGATCATTGCTCTCAGACTACCTATGTATTTTTTGCAGTTTTAATGGCACATATATATATAAAGAGTAATATTATTGGATTATGAAATTTGTCTGCTTCTTGCTGTAAGGATCAGAACTTTTTAATCTTCACAAAGCTTTGTAATGCAGCATTTTTCATATATTTGAACTTTTGTTTTTCCCACCAGCTTGCTGAGTTTGGACATGTCTGTAGTGATGGTCTTGGCAGAAGAGACCAAATTGTATTCATAATATCTTCTATAAATTTCTATGAAATTATATCATAATAATGTAATAATAATAGATATTAACCCTATTCACTTGAATAAAGAAGTTCATAAAAATGCACTATATTTTTCTTATTGCATTTCATCTGTATATCCTAATTCACTTTACAGAGACATCCTTTTCATTATCCTCATGTTAGAGAGGATAAAATGGAAGGGGTTTGTTTAAGGTAGCACAGCAAATGATTTATCCCAGCAAGACTTTGTTTCTTGAACTACACTGAACTATTTAATTTGCCAAACCAAAACTACTTTTGCTGAGGTTTTTATTTTGTACAGTGTATAGATGATTTGTTCATATAACTGAAGAAAAAGCATAATAATCTGCATTGAAACTACACAGCCTAATGAAAGCTGAAATAAATATTACCCCAGGAGTTCCAGGAGAAGACAACAAAAGAGACCTTGCAGAGAGAATTATCTATACAATTAAAACTATTAAAGGTACATTAAATCCCAGACAATTAGCTTGACAGTACTGATAGATTTAATTTTTCTTTAATTGTGGATGCAAAGCAGGGACTTTCTTTTAAATTAGACATTCAATTTCTTCAGAAACATTTCTTAGTCTTTTCCCCTGAGCATTTCTGATATAATGTAAGTTGCTATCTACTCAAGTCTTTTCATAGATAGGTCATTAATTTTGTAATAAAAGAGAAGTAAGGACCTCCAGATCATGTTTTTAGGCTGAATTCTAAGGAAACTGAAGAGAGAGTTCTATGCATCTGTCTGCCTATATGGCCTCTAAATAGCCTGGAATACAATGACCAACTTTAGCAGAATGTGACAGACTGATAAATGTTTTAAAGTAGTATGATGGGCTTCATACTAAAAGATAGTCTCGTGGAAACCTAAAACCTTTAAAATGAAACTAAGAAAGAGGACCCAACTTTTTTAGAAATATGGTAAAGTTATAGATGAAATTATTACTATTGCCATGACCTCTGCTTGATAGTGTAGGAGCATCAAGATGATAGCTGGTAACATCACAATACCAATTTGTGCTATTACATTTCAGAATCACAAAATTTTAAAATTATTAAACATTAATTCAAATACAGTTAATTAAAATTAGTTAAAAATATAATCTGTATTTCATACAATCGTAGAATGGTGTGGGTTGGAAGGGACCTTAAATGTCATCTAGTTCCAACCCCTCTGCCATGGGCAGGTGTATTGGGTTTGCATGGCAAGGTTTGGGTAGTGGAGGCAGGGGACCTGCAGGGGGTGGGGGTTTGTGAGAAGCTAAAAGTATCTCCCCTGTCCAAAAGAGCCCATGTCAGAGGATTCAAGACAGAGCTGCCACTGGCCAAGGCCGAGCCCCTCAGCGTTGGCAGTGGCCTTGGTGGGCACATGACACCCAGCTGGGATCAACCCACCACAGCAGCGACACCTTCCACTTGACCAGGCTGCTCAAAACCCAGTCTAACTGTAATTTAACACTTTGAGGGATGGGACATCCACAGTTTCTCTGCCCAGGCTGTTCCAGTGTTTCTCCACCCTCACAGCAAAGAGTTTCTTCCTAATCTACCATCTTTAGTTTAAAGCCATTCACCCTTGTCTTAACACTACACGCCATTGTAAAAAGGCCATCTCCAGCTCTCTGGCAGGGTCCCTTTAGGTACTGGAAGGTTCTTTAATGTCTCTCCAGAGCCTACTCTTCTCCAATCTGATCTCTCTCAGCCTTTTCTCATAGGAGAAGTGCTCAAGTCCTCTGAACATCTTTGTGGCCTCCTCTGAATCCATCCTTTTTTATTGCAGGCCACAAAGGCAGAGACAGCACTCCAGGTGGAGTCTCATGAGAGTGGAATAGAGGGACAGAATCACCTTCCTTGACTTGCTGGCCACACTTCTCGTGATGCAGCCCAGGATACAGATTTGCCTGCTGCAAACAACTTCAACTTGTTCATTTTCTACAGGGACTTTGCTCACTGCTGTGTGTTAATTATGGTATGAACTGCATATTATACAAACTAACTTTCAACGGCAAAAAGTTAATAACCATGTCTTTAACGTAAAAAATAAACCCACTTGGTAGGCTGAACTATTTATGTCCATCTTAACATCTAATAAAAAGCCTGAAAGTCAGAATGGCTAGCTTTTGCTCCTGATTGCCTGAGAACCTGTGGGACCTAAGCACAGAACCTATATGCAACTTGCTGACAGTGTATGTAACCTCTACTTAATTCAAGGTTACATACCAGGCTGGAATATATTTTTTATCAAAAATAAAAAGTTTTTATCCTACTTGGTCCACTCTGTTCACTGTTTGCCAGTTATTGCCTGAGGCCATTCTGTGGGGCTTCCGAGTAGTTATAACTTCTCCTCTGGATGCTGTTGTGTTAGATTAACCTCTGGTTCTCAAAAGGTCATGTTTTTATTCATTTTCAGAATCAAACTACCAGTACATTCTCTTAGGAGATCCCAAAAACCCCTCTGTATTAAACAAAGGAAATTGTTCATATGTCTTCCACAAGTTTTCTTTTCCAAATATATATATATTGACCTTATAACACTATCTAGCCTGAACACAGTTTCATTGTAAAGCATATGTGAAAGGCAAGAGCTTTTCTTCAGTGGCAAACCAAAAATAAAGAGTCCCATGAGCTCTTTCTGTCAGCAGGACAGTATTTCCAGTTTATTTATAGCTGTCTAAAATGGGTGCTTTCATTTCAGATTTCTGCCCATGTTACAGGAATTCATAAATGAATTCAAGTGAGTACATTACCTGGTTTTCTCATGTTCCAAACATATTTTTCTCCCAATGGCTCTGATAGTGTTCAAATCAAAACTGCTTTCCCACTGAATCTAGACATCCAAATTAGAAAGCAATGGGGAGGATCCACTAACAGGGGATAATGAGTCTTCATCTTGAAGAGATGGATATTTATTTCTAACATTTTATGAGGAAATGTTTCTGAATTCCATTTCATTCTTAGAGGAAAGAACCCATTTAAGGGATTTTGATACCCAGATGTTATAAAAATATTAATTCAATTAGTAAGGGGGAATGGGGCAAAGAAAAAATCTTTTGTGTACTTTACTTTAGAGGACTATTCTGAACCTTATGGCCCAGTTCATAAACATCTTCTGACTTGATAGGACAACTGTCCTCATAGTCTGACCAGTGAATTTTGTTCTCTTGTCACCTACTACAGTTAGAAAGCTTTTCTAGGGAGAAGGATACACCAGGCAGTTGACCACATACTGCAGTGAATAGGCCTCAAAGCTGGAATTCAGAGGACCTGGATTTATTTCTGTTTCTCTGCTACAGACTGGGGTGACCTTAGAAATGGATCTCATATCTCTGTGCTTCAATCTCCCCTTCTTCAAAGCAGGAACTGTCCTGCAAAATGTTCTCACATGTGCTGATGAAAAGTGCTGTAAGAGAGTAATTTATTGATACAAGCTGGTTTATGTCACATATTGATTAGAGTGCTTTATGCTGGTTTCCAAGCAAATTATGGTTTAAATTAAATAAATCAAGAGTGAAACAAATAGTGTGAATGTGTCCCTACACACTTTCATCTTGTTTTAACTCCACTCATTTAAATTGCCTTCTCCTCTGGGCTGTGGCAGTTTGCTGTACTGAGACCTGTAGACCTTCATTTGTGAACTCTGACTTATCTCCTTCCCTGTGTGGTTGCAGGCTGCCAGGAATTGTATATGGCAGTTATCCCTCTATACATCAAATCAAGGGAAGAAGGTCTGTTCCCTGACATACCAAAATGTAAGTGCAAGGGATTTTCAGAGAAGGTTTTGAAGGCAGCAGAGGAGCTGTTTGGCCTGGAATAATCAGCAGGTTGTTCCAGAGCTACAGGGTGGCATAGTAATAAAGGTGCAAAATGTTCAGTAGGTTCAGAAGACAAAGAGGGCAGTCAGAAAAAGAAAGTTGGCAGGCTGCAGGCAGAGGAAGAGGTGAGGAGGGCAGTGGCGCAAATAGGGGTGGACCTGAGAAGTGTTTTAAAGTGAGGAAGAGAAGCTTGAATTTAATATATAAGGAAACAAGGAAAGAGCAAGCTAGAAAATCTTTGCAGATGTATTTTGGATGGAATGAAAAGAGGCCAAAAAGCTAAGAGCAACGGATGCTGCTCATCCAGATTTGGAATTTTATCTACAAGATTCCCACAGCCTAACCCACCATCCTTTGATCTTTATCTTTTTCAAGTACTCACAAGAGCACTGCTGCTGTCAAATTGAAATTGCATTCCACTGCCACATACTGGAAGTAACTTACCTCCACTCAGCCTAATCATTTTGTCATATCATTATTTAAAACATCAGTTACCTATCCTTTTTTGAAATTACATAAGGATGTTCTTTCTGCTGCTGTGAACCACTTCACTGTTCATCATGTAGGATAATGTGTAGGTTCTCATGCCAGAGCTGCATCTAGAGTGTTCAAGCAGATGGGGTTTTTTACTCAACTTGATAAGAGGGGTGAATTTAAGGACTTTCACTGATGATACAACTTGATCTTTATTTGGAAGAATTTACTATATAGTTTTGCACCACATTGATTTTCCTCACTAAGCTTCTCTGCATAACGCAGCAAAAGTAGCAAGTGACATACAATACCTTAAATGTATTTTACAATATTTGGAATATTTTAAATAACATTAAACCTGGTATATTAATTTTCTTGTAAATTTTTCTGACCAAGAATTGAAATCTGCTTATTTGGATTTGACTTCTAATATTTTTCATTTTTACCTAAAAGAATTATAACCTGTAGATATTTGTTGTTATGCACAGCATATTGCCAGTAAAATTAATGACAGCATTATTCCATATATTAATCATAAGTATCTGAAATACATGGGATTATTTTGATGAAGTTGAAGGACAAATCCAAATATAAATTTCCATAATTTATGATTAACGTTTGGATGGGTGGAAGGAATTAAGAAAATGAATTTGTTTATATCTACATTTACCAGGCTGCCATTTTTACTTAGACACCTTCAATAACACATTGTGTTAGATTCCCTTCCTTCCACTATCAAAAAGGAAAGCCATAAATCAAATTTGAACTTCTTGCTAGCACCATAGGACCAGATTTCCAGTATTAGATCCTCTATATAGAATGGTGATACAGGCATGTGAGTTGTTTGTTTTTCCATTTGCATGCATTGTCTCCAGATGCAATAAAATTTTCCTATCATGAATGAGGTCCAGGTCCAACACTTAGTCTCCTCTCAGAGATCTGCATCACATGTTTTCCATGGAGCAAAATTTTCATTCTTCTCTAGGAAGCCTCTTTTCACTCTCTGTATGCCCATTTTCAAGTTCTTTTTTCAGCTGTGGTAACAAAATAGGCCAAAAGATTGCTAACTTGCACTGAACTCTTCCTTTCATATCTACTTGCCAAAGTAGAGAATAACTTTGAAAGGGTGACAGTCTTGGCATTTCTTCATCATCATCAAAGAGTGAAGACCTTCATCAGCTTTTATGGATCTATCATCTCTTGATCAGTAGACAAAGCACTCAGACAAAAAAAGAACTTTGAGTTGTAGGATCCTGGAGGATAAATAATGATGAAGTAAAATCTGAGTATTCAAATACACGTCTCCTCAACACAAATGCTATATTTTAACTGAATCACAGATTTTGGGATATCTGATATTTTCTCTTACCTTCAGCTCCTGGAGTAATATTTTTATATAAGAATCTCAGCCTTCATATAAAAACCACTTCACCTTCACCCTCATGGTTAAAAAGTTAACTGCAAAGAGTCATTTAAAATTGAAGGGACCAAATAAAATATGTAAACATGATCATGCAAATACATATTTCTAAAACCAAGCTCATTATTATTCAGGAGCTAACACATTTCTTTTGAGTGTCTGAGGTCCACAATACTGCAAATGATACAATCTTTAACCTAGCAATGTAGAAGATCAACATGAATCAAAAAGGGCAGGAAATAGTAAGGAGAGAGTAGAGAACCTGGCAGGAAGAACACTGATACCATTATGTACCCTTTCCATGGGTTCTTGTGTGCAACTCAGCTGAGTGAAGCAACTGGAGATATTAGACTTGACAGCAGAAGTGGCTGAGTAACTTTAGTGGAGAAAGGCTGTTGCTTTTGTGGATGGGTTTGCACAGCAAAATACAGGAGACAATGTTAAAGAAAATGGAGAAGGGAACAAACAGACTGGTAAGGACAACATTGTTGAGGGAGAAAAGGAGGGGTTGCACATTAGTTTACTTTATGTCTTTCTAAAGCTATCTGGCTTAGAAAGAAAAGATTTTTTTCTACAATAACAAGATATAAAAGATGGGGTTTATTTGTTTTGAATTCCATAAAATAATCACATTTTAACCCTCATGAAAGGCTTCAGTACAACACATCTATGATTTTGAAATGTTCATTATTTATAAATCTGAAAGTGTTAAAGAAGAGGTAAGAATAGATCTGCATTATTATTTTAGCTTAGTGGTTAGTTTTCATCTCACATTCAAGTGCAAACTCCTTGTTCCTCCTCTGCCCATGTGCTGGTTTGTGTGCTAGCTGTGCTCTGGGAAAGCCAAGCATGTCCCCCATCAAGCTTTAGCTTTACAGACTGCACAGTTAAAGATGTTCAAGCCACTTGGCTCCAAAATCCTAAATCAAACCTTGAGTGTAAGTCAGCCTAATCCAAAGACAGTGTAGCTGTACTTTAAGTTACCTTAGACAGAATGACTTTTAAATGAGTGCCCTGTAACATGAGCTGTGTATGAGAACAGGGGGATCCTCTGTTCATGTCCCTTGAGCTGCTTCAGGAGGTACTGACAGGTGAAATGCAGTAAACACCTCATGGCTGCTTTAGTGTATCTCAAACAAGACAAATCCAGGGAGGAAATGGAGTGTTCCAGCCCCAGCACAACCCAGTTCCCATTACCCTTCCACCAGGATGGTGCAGCTGTCCCTGGCGGTGCAGGGGTTGTGTGCAGGCTGGGGATAGCACATTGTACCCACAGTGCAAGGTGGCCTCTCTGCAGAGCCTATTTCTTGGCCTTTCCAAGTCTCCATGGAGTAATGCTTGGCATATGCAAGCTCTCATTTTTTAAATGCTCTTTAAAGAGGTCTTTCCAAACACCTTCAATGAGTTCAGCAGTCTCTAAAAGCAAAATACAAATCTCTTGAGCTCTTAAGTCTGAAACTTTAGAGACCCTTAAGTTTATTTAAGTTCTGTTCTTTTACCTGGTGATTTTCTGAGTTTATTGCTACTGTACTATATGATTCGTATCCTACATTTCTTACTTAAATAATTTCATTCTTAAGAGAGTAATCATCTTTCTATCTGTCTAAAACAGTATGCTCTCAGTTGCCCTCTTATTTATTTTTCATTAACTACTCATTTCTAAACACTTAATTTTAGCTGGGGGTTTCATTCAGTCTCTGCTTTTGAACACTGCCAAATTATATGAGGAGTCAGGTCACAACACTATACTATTTTCTATCTGTGCCTACATGTAACATGAAGAAAAAATTATTTAGGATGTAGCCTAGAGCATCAAATTTTGCCATGCAATGTATTGAGCACTGATTGGAACAATTCAGCAACAACTCAGGCCAATTAGCAGCATTGGGATCTGCTCAGCCTCATAACCTATACAATTTTTCAGGAATATATTCAATTTCTACATCACTGCAAGCAATTCATTGCCTGGAAACATATTCTCTACCAGCTTTTAAGACACCATGCAATGGAAATGCAATATAATTTAGTCTGGAAATTTAAATACTGTCATGTCGACATCCTGATGATTTAGACATGCTTGAATGCATGTACACACACTTTATATTAGTTACAGTGTAAAGGGTGCTGTTTCATGTAAAGAAGCCTGGCCTAGAGCTTAAAAAAACAGGTTTTGCAATTCTGATTTTTCCAGGGCCTGTTTGCTATCCTTAGGAAACATTCTGATGCCTTCTGTTTTCTATCTGCCTAATATGAAGATCATACCACTCTCTTTTATGCTTCTTGAAGAACTACAGATAAAGTTAATGAAGGATGGGAAGTCAAAACAACCAAAAACTAGTAAGTCATTATATTGTCTCAAGCTTCCCTAACAGCTTAGTGTTAGCAAATTATGAAAATATGTATCTAATGGCTAGACTGCTCTTTGATAGTTTTCACAAGCAATTCTGTGAAAAGACAGTCTGATTTCCCCTAAAATTACCTCTCACCTCACAAATTACCACAAAATTATATTTTATGTCTCTACTGTTTAGGCTTTATCTAAAACTTGGCCAAACTTGCATAAAATCATCCTTGGGTTCCACAGACTAGAATGCCATCAAACTTGGGTCTGGCACACAACACTGAATTTATCCTGTGACAAAATTTGGGCTTGGATAAAGTTTATCCTGAGTTCAGATGTATATCTCATAAAGTATGGATTCAATGAATGTGACCTATTCTTGGGACTGGCCAGAAGTAGAAATATGAGATTTGATTTTGGGTATCTCTGCTCTCCCTTGATCTTAGTGCCAGTTTGGCCCCTAACATATATGAGAACAGCTTCAATACATGCAAATTTATGTGTAGCCCCAGAGGGGATGTGCAAACCACTGGGGGTGTTCATTACTCTGAAATGATCTAACTCTGCCTCCAGCTATGTGTGCTGTGGGAATCATCTGGCCAAAAGTAGCTGCCTACAGGAGTCATTTAGATCTTGTTTATAGTGAATGGAGGGAAGTCAATATTTGTGGCATGGTTCATCTCACTCTGAAGAAGACATCTAACACAGATGAGATAAAAGGCACCCTATAAGTGCCAGAGCATGCTTCCAAGCTGAATCTGTGGAAACAGGAATTTAATTTAGGGCTGGAGAGTGGTAGAGAGAGAAAGAGGCTAATGCAGAGGGCAAGATAAGTGGCTAATATTATCCTATTTTAGGATAAAATTTTAATCCTTCTGGAGATCCCCACTTCTCTCCTTTAACTGATCATAGGATGTCAATATTGGGTAATAATATCCATGTGTGCAATTCTAAAATGGGAGGATTAATCCTCTGGGACAGGTTAGGCCAAGTTTGGCCAGATCTGCAGGACTTAAAGACCTTTAGATTGCAAAATCTTCATGGAAGTTTTATTGGAGCAGATTAGATGCGTTAGTAAATAAAAATCAACAAACAATAAAAATGTAGTATTATTTTAGCGGTACATTCTAAATGTCATTGAATCACATATCTCTCTTTAGAGCTTTAATTGCATCCAGTTGTGAAATGGATTTTTCATTTTTTATGCTCCTTCTGTGTCCTATCAAATTATTGTTATTGATAATAATGATAATGATGAAATAATAATAATAATAACAACAACAACAACAATCTTCTAGTTACTTCACACTGCAGCCCAAAATTGTTTTGCAATGGGAGCTAATTCAAGGACCTGATCCAGGTCATGCCCCAAAAGCAGCATGGCTGTATCTATCTGATGCAGCATCATACTAAGGTGTGTTATCATCACCTGGTCTGTACATTTGAGCTGCTCAGCAATAACTGATAGCAAAGAAAGCAGCAGCACATTCAGTGCTGTAACTGTGTCTTAAGAAGCAAATACAATTGCAACCTGAATTGTACACCCAGGACCAAATCACTTGTTGAGAGTATGTTAGCAGGATGGGACATGGATAAATATTATTTGAAAGTTTTTGAAGCAGAGCTTCACATGATTAACCTAAAGAAGTCTATGGTACTTTGCAAAACTAGTTTTTAATTGCTATGGATTTATGAATTTTAATGGTGGAGTTATGAAGTATTTATACATTTGAGCAAATATACCTGATATGACTAATTTTCAGACTCACATTGATAACATAGGGAGAGTAACTTCATAGTGCAAGAGAAATTTCACTTCAAATTATGCTTGTTTACATCTCTGAAATTCATCTTGACAGGTTAAAATGGAGAAGAAAGTTCAAAGCTAGGAATTTCCCCAGAAGAATTTGACAAAAATCTAACATAAGGACTTTGTCATAGCAATGTGTTCATTTTTTGTGATAATCTGTGATAGACCAGTGATAGCCTGGTCTGACTCAGTTCTTCTCAATATAAACAGTGTTTATTTATTTTCTATAAAATTTGATTATGGAATTTTAAAAATGCTATACCATTAAGTACAGAAATTCCAGTTCCAGATAGGTTGTCAAGAAGCTGCCTGTTTAATGTTTTCAGAAACCAAAAAATATGTTCTGCAATGTAATATCTTTTCAGATAAGATTTCTAGTTGCTATACTTGCACTGAAAATAACTGGTTGCACATTAGTGAGACTTAATCCTGTGATGTCAATATGAATCTTCTACTTATTTCAATATACTGCACAGCACGCTCAGCAAATGAGAGCTTAACTAATGTTAGCAAGAAGGAAGCATAAAAGTTAGGAGACTGTTACAGCCATTAACACAGTAGCCCAAAGATTTTGGTAGAAATCAGATCTGGCTTTCACTTTTTTGGTAGAAATCAGATCAGGCTTTTACATTTTTGTGTCATAAGTTTCTGTCCAGGCTATATGTAGATTTAATGAAGACATTCCAATGAAATGTCTCTTCAGTTGACACAGAAAGCAGCAGCCAGAACTAGTACAAAACATATTTCTTTAATACTGCTTTGGAGGAACATCTTGAATTTACTTCCAACTATTGAGGGGGGAAGTGCTAGAAGATTATCATGTGTAAAAGAAGTGTATTTCTGTTGGGACTTAAAACAAATATCTAAAATCCAATTAAACAAAACTACTATTCCATCCCCTAAATTTATCCAAATTGTTATGAAATAAGAGAAAGGAGACATTTTCAGACACTTGGCAGAAAACTTGGAAGAGTTCTTAGAGTTCTTTGTGAATTCAAAAGACTGCTGAAGGATAGTGAATAAGGGAGAAGGATGTTTACTTCCTTCATAATTTCCTCTGAAGATCTTCCATGAATCTTTGTATAAATTTCCTTGGTTTTCATGTGTTGACAGTAATATTTTTGGAGACTGACACTGCCTATAGTAGTTAAAAATAGTTCAATTTCCAGAATAATGAGACTTTTCCCTCCAAAACATGCAGCATCCCCTACAAAATGTTGAGATTACAATTTCCAAGTGAAATGTGACCAAGTAGGTAATTACCTTTTTCAGGACCCTCACATAGCTTAGGAGCTATTATAGCAATTTAAGAACAGAATTAACTTTCAAAACAGTAAATGGTCACTTTGTGGGTGACCAAATGTTTCTACAATTCAGATGAGGGAGAAACAAATACCTTGCACTGGAACACAGCATCTCTCCCTACAGCTTTGCTGATGCCAGCCATGGCTGAAAAGCAAACTTAGATCAAGATCAGCCTCCACGTTCTTGATAGGCTTAATATACAGAACAAAGTGATTTAAGTAGCTGTAGACAGTATTTTTGTTTTTCAGGAACTGATTCTGATTTACATGCTACATTGAGGCCCTAGAAAAATTTTAACCCCTGGGGTTCAGAAATAATTTAACTGTTTTATACATACACAGAACTTTTTAACTGGGGTTTACTTTAGAGGAAATAGTGATCCAGTTCTGATTCGAAATGACAGTGTCTTATAATGTAGGAAATAAAGTACAGTTTCAGTCTGATAATAAAAAATAGGAGCAAAATGTCAGGCTTAGTGAAAGCTGAAATAATTTTGAAAGACAGAGGAGCAGTGTTCTGCTAAACAGAAAACAGCTATTAGAACCTCACTGACGAGTTTGTGGAAATTGTTACTCGTATGACACAGTCCCCAGGCATATTCTGGATGCTGGCTTTTATTCTTAGAGACTTATTTACAGCTCTTTTCAACAAAATTATCTTCCTGAACCTTTCCAGGGAACAGCAAATAATTGTCATGATTCTTCATTATTTGTATTCTTTTAAGGCCTAGAGAAGTAACCAAGAGGCATTCAGCACATTATTTAAAAACAAACAGAGATCCGAAACTTACTAAATGCAGCCAAAAGGAGCTCAACTGAAATTCAATGGAAACAAGAAAAACTTAGTTCCTTATCAGGAAAATGTTGCTGAACAGGTTTGTCTTTGAAATCAAGATTTCCTTGTTTGTGCTTGTTTCAAGAATCAGAACTATTCAATCAGAGCACTTCTCGTGTTTCTACTTTTGCATAGATTTTCAAAGGTATTTCAAAGCCTTGAAGGAAGATCTTAACTAAGTTTAAGATAAACCAAAATTACTCTCTTCACACTTCTAGAAAGGACTGAAAATTCACACAGATAAAGTAAGTCACTGGAAACAGAGGAAGACCTTCTATTATTTGAAATTAACAGAAGACAGACAGATTTCCTTCAGTAGGGTTTCCCTTTACAAGGAGAGGTTATGTTTTGAACATGTTAATGGCATAGCTATCTGCATAACAAACCCATCCTATCACCTCCCTGCCGTCCTATAGCAGTCTGACACTCACTCCAGTGAGAACAGGATTAAGCTGCAGAACATTTTTCACTGAGGGATCCTTCTGAGATATTTTGTTGCCAGAGCTACTGCTGATTTCCCTGTCTAACTGAAAATAAGTGTAAAAGAATTACAGAGAGTTTTGCTGAGTTACTAGCTAGTAAAAACTTACTCTTATCTTGGCCTTCAATTCAAACCACACTTCTTGAAAAGACTTCTTTCTACCTGTTCCCATTTGCTTATGTCTTCAGTCCTTTATGTATTCCACAGAACTGCCATCTGAACAAACTCGTTTCAGACAAAATAAGGACCCTTAAGTCTTGCAAAGATGTAAAAAATATAAAACCGTTGAAGCACTTTCGGTTAAAAAAAAAAAAAAAAAAAAAAGACAACATTTTGGGGTAATTAATTTTGCTTTATAGATCAGCTGGCATGTCTGCATTTGGCCAAAGATCTGGATAAAGCCAGGGAGGAAGCCTCCTGGTATGTTAAAGGAGGTCTCTGCACCTCTCTTGGTGGTTGTCAGATGGGGTTAGTTTGCTTGCCTTGGCAGCCTCTCACCCAGAGCCTGCAGACACACACTGCTGGACAGAGACACAAGGACAGGCTGCATGACCCCCCTCCAGCTGCCCTGGAGGATTTTCTCTAGGACAGCAGTGATTCCAAGTCCATGATGCTTCAGATGGAATAGGAAGAAATATTCTCAGTCCCCAAGAACTGAACCCATTGTCACAAAGTATTATGATAGCTTCAGATAAAACAAATGCTGCAAGAGTTGCAACACTGACTTATCACGCAATGTTGAAATGAGATACACAAGAGGCAGCAAGTAGCATTTCTAGAGACAATTTTTTGCCATTATTCTCTAGTAACATTTCTGCCACTTAGACTATCCCAAGAGCACCAGTTAAAGCATCTGAGAGTCTTTTACACAAGATCTCCTTAGCTATAATTTTTTTCAACTCTGTGAAGGGTGGTTACAAACTTATTGGTAGGAGGTTCCAGTTGTCCTTTTCTGATCTGTAGGAAAGGAGAGCATGTGATTTCATTATTTCCACTCTAAACATCTAAAATATAGGCTTTCTGTCTGAGCCTGGTATTACCCCTCAAAGACAGCAGAGAGAAAAGGTCTACAAGTAGTAGAAAATTATTACAGTGTGAGATGGTAGTGCCTATGTCTTTCATTAGACAGAAAGCAGCTTAGCAGAACGATTTGTCTACATCTGGAGAGGTGAATCCTATCCTTGCAGTCCAGATACAAGAGATGCCAATATTTCACACTCATTCAACCTCTCTGGCAGTTCTTAGTCCAGGAATTATTATTTCCATAAGCGGGCTTTGCAGTATCTAAAGTCTCTTTCAGCAAAGCTTCTCTGTAATTTGAAAAGTAGCATTAAACAGAAATATAACTTTGTTATATCAACCAGTTTGCTCAGCGTGGGCTCACAGTGCCTGCCCTTTAATAGCTGTTTCAACAGGTAGCAAAGACAGCAATTTAATCTATCAACTACAAGGCAGCTTTCTGAAGAACTCGATTGGGTTTCATGCAGTTAACTCTGAAAGATGCAACTTAACTGATTACCAATAATTTTTTAGAGATTAGTACTCAAATGGCTTCTCAGTGCTAATCTTTATTTTGTCTTATAACATAGTCTTCACTGTGACGTAGTATATGTTGGTAACCGTTACAATATTATATTTGTGACAATATAAGATATATTACTATGTTTTACATAATTATTCTCACTTCATTTTAAATTTTTTGTATTCTTTCAGTTTATATTTATACTTGCATATTAATTTTTCTCCATACCTAGCTGACTTGCCTAAGATAATACAAATATTTTTGCAGCAAAACAGAAATGAACCACCATCTTTCAAATCATAAATAAAATATCTAAGAAGCTGTCAAACCAAGGGAAAAATTGATAAGAATATGTTCTTCTGCATTGGAATCTTCTGCCTTTTGAAATTATTTCGACTTTTGTTTAGAATCTTCAGAGTTCTTTGCCAACATAATATGTAAGAGAAACAGAACAGAATAGAATTTTATTCCTAAAAAAGCTGTTAAAAATGCAATATCCTGAATAACCAAGCACAGTGTAGAAAGGGAGGAGCAGTGTCTGGAATTTCGTGAGTGGTGTGTGTGGGCAGACTGAGCCATTTGCACAAACCAGTGTTGGTTGATGCGGATACACTGAACCATTTCAAAAGTAAAACATCAATAACCACTTTGTTGTACTGAAGGGCAGACCAGCCAATAACCACATGATCCCATCCTGTGCTCTTGGCAGTCTGAAACCTGAGTTCCTGCATAAAGCAAAGTATAAATATAACTCATTCAATAAAAAATTAACTGAAAGCTTTCAAACCAAGGCTTTTGGGTTTGGTTCTTTTCTATGGAAATCTTCAAGTCATTTTCTTTCCTCCAGCCAAACCAGTCAATCTCTTCACATAAAATAAATAAATAAATAGTGTTTTCCCTACTTCCTGTCCCATTTTTGGAGTTGTAAAGATTATAGAAGATGTATCATAACAAGTTTGAATGCAAGAGTTTGTTTCTCCTCTTTTTTTTTAAGGCAGAAATGTCTGGATCAATAAAAAAGCAAACGATGTCCCCCATTTAGTATCGCTTTTGGTTAACTGGATACTTCCAAAGTGACAGCCACATAGATCAGAGAGCCCTAGTGAGCTAAACCTAATACTTCTGTAGTTATATCTGAAAGGCAAAATGATATTAAACCTGAGATATGACAGACTGCTTGACTGGGATGTTGAAACTTGAGGCAGATTAAAATCATTGAAGGGGGAAAAGAAAAATAAAAAATAAAGGAAAGAGAGATGAACATGTAGTTTTTGTGAGAAACTTGCTACACTAAACTATGAATTGATATGGTGAATTACATTAACAACTGGTACAGATATATGTTAGGTTTGGTGGCAGATTAAATCCATATGTAGCTACCACTCTGTGATACAATGTTGATCTGTCTGTGTTGGGCCTTTCCAATCAAAAGGCTCCCCTTTCAGCTAATTATAAGCACACAAGAGAGGCTGCCTCCACTAATATCACCAATCTCTTGGGAGGACTGCTATGATCCTCTTTTTATAGGCCTGACAAAGGCCACTTAATTTACTTTCACTTCTAGCCTCTGTGATACCCCAAATTTGGAAGCAGTTTCTTCCATCCTGTTATTTACATAAAAGAATTTTAGGTAATTTTTGCTGTTAAGTAATTTCAGCACTTTCTGAAAACTTAACTCATAATATTAATGCTCTCAAAATACTTGTAAATATTAGGTCTGGTAACACAAATAGTAGCATGAACTGGACCAATCCAGCTTATGGTATAAGAACCACATGGATTTACAAGATGTGTTTATTAGCCTGGTGAACTTCCTTGAGGAGGTGGCTAGAGTGGGTGCTTGATCAAAAAGTCATTATGGTACAAGTATCAGAAGATTTTTGCAGGGATAATAACATCTGGTCTGAGGATGCTGATGATGCAGAGAGGATTAGCCCAGCAAAGCCCATAGAGACTTATTCTCCTCATATCCTACAAGATCTAGTTGCTCTAGGGTCCTACAGGTGCCTAGGTAGGATTTCTGAAGGGCTGAGGAACCCCTGTTACTTAGAAGGTAGAGACAAGGACAGGACAGGAGAGATCATGCCACTTGTGCAAATGAAGATTGAAGGGAAAAAAAGGAAACACTCCTCCAATAATTAGATCAAAGTGGGGACATTCTAATGGTGAATTCCTGGACCTTTCTGACCATTACAAGAAAAGAGAGTCTGAGCAGCAAGCCAGATTCAATGAGATTAAAGTTCAGGGCTGATGCCTCTGAAGGCATTTTGATGTGCACATCTGCTCCCTTGACCCTTATTGAAAACAGACATGGTCACTTCTGCTGAAATCTTCAAAGGTTTCAGAAGCATATATATGCTGGAGGGGCTGAGCTTTACTATGCAAACACTAACTATCCAGGTCACTGAAGCATATGAAATATTCATAAGAACAAATATGATCAAACTTCCCCATTTGTTTATGATTGAAGTTCAAACATCATCAAGATGTTTCTGCCATTGTCATGTATAAATCTGTCCTCTGCATAAAAAAACTCATTCCAACTCCCTTTCCAACTGCAGTCCACCTCTTGTCTGCCCTTCATGAACCTGCAGTCATTCTTGCTTACTTCTGGCTCTGCTGAGTGGAGGACACTCACTCAGCAAGGTATCAGCACCACACTTGGCACTGGTTCAGACCCTACTCTCAGAAAACAATTTATAGCTCTAACAAAATGATGCAATATTTTTCCAGACAATTTTTCTCTTCTATTTCATATACCAGAGAAAGAGGCCAGCTTTAGCTCCAGACATGAGTCACACACCAGGCAGGTGTAACCCTTTCCTGGCTTGCTTGTGATGTTCCTGTACATTCCCTGCATTGCCTGTCCCATTGAAAACATCACAGAGCATCTCTGCCTCTCACCCCACTCCACATCTTCATGCAGATGAAGCTGCATCTTCACCAGCACATTGCCATGTGCCACTCTGCTCTTCAGCCAAGCTTTTAATAGCACAAATCTTTTATTGCAGTAACAAGATAGAATCATTTCTGGACAGAAGCATCTCCACCTTGTCATCATGTAGAAGGTCTCAGTGCAGAGGCTGAATGCATCTCCAGCTGATTGTACAGGTTACTTGATAACCCTGACCTGTCACTCCAGCTCTGCAGCAAATGTAGGGGCATTTCACAGCTCTCTTTTTAGGCAAAAAGCTCTTTTTGGCCTGTTCTTACAGCTGGATCTGATAGTCAGTATTGATAAATGAATGCTTTTTTCAGTATCCTTTGCTTGATATGTATCAGATGGTATTTTCACAAGAAAGAATCTTGTTAGAAGAAAGAGGTCTTTTACAAGTGCAGAAGCTCAGGATTCCAGACATGTACCAACCTTATTGCAGTACAGATAAGATTGTCCCCTTGCTGAGAATTTCTCATAAAGTTATTTTGAATAAAAATAACAATACCAATAAAAAAAAATTCTTTCTGTATAACAGAATAATATGAAACTTCCAAAGCAAATAGGAAGGAAAAAAAAAGTAATCAAATAGAAACAAAAAACATTTTCTAATAAAAATAAGGCCTCAAGCTACAGCAGAATACCTCTCAGATACCTCTCCAAAATCTTAGCATTTGCATTATTCTTTTTAAGTTGTGGTGGAACAAATCCAACTCATAAAGTCAAAATATATTATACAAATATTTATTTATTTAGAAGAGATAATATGAAAACCAAGTATATGAAGAAATGGGGGACCATCTTTCAAGTTTCAGTAAACTAATGGAATCCAGGAATAAAATTTCTTCATAGCCAGATTATGAAATACTACTAGCAGTGGTCAGTGTCAGTGACAGTCACACAGACACCTTACTGTTCCAATATTATTTGCCTTTATAATATGTGCTCTATGTACTTGTAATTGCTCATCCTAAAGACAGTACAAACATGAAACATACCACAGAATTATATTTCTAAACAAATTTGCTTGTTTGTAGAGTAGAAGACTCTGCTCAAACCATTTGGATGGGGCAGGCTTCATTAATAATGGCTGGTGTGGTCATTGCCACACATTTCACAAGAACTGTATTTCCCACAAAGACACACACACAATTTGTATAAAGTGCAGAAATAATCCTCTGAAGCAATGAGTTAAAAATCCATTGTTGTATCTTACCTAACATCAATATGACTTAACATTTGGCAGGAAATAGACTGGAATTATGCATGATCTATCTGCTTTATCACAAAACCATCAAACACTGCTGAATTGTTTGTAGTCTTGCATGTTTTACTCTACTTTTAGATTTCCAGAAATGACATTACCGGGTCAGCCAAGATCTTCCAGCAAAAAAAAGTGACATCATTCCTGGGAGTTACATTTGGTAAGAATCACATTAAAATATAATACCTTGTTTTTATTGCATATCTTTCACTCAATAGAACCATGAATCACTTTGCAATTTGTTTATCTATCTCCCCTTATATGTAAGAATTGTGAATGTGACATCTCCTGCCATCAGATTTACATGCCATGTTTAGGAAAGGAAATCAGGAGTAATGTAATTGCAGGGTAATTTTCATTAAAACAATGTGATCACTCAAAGATAATTTAGCTAGGTTCATCAAGGAAAGGGCTCTGCAAGCATTTTCCCTGAGCTCTTTTCTGATATTTCAGTCAAGATGTATTTTTTTCTGAAAGGTGACACACAAGAAACAGTTTTATTAGCATCTACTGCAAAATAAGTTACAGTTTGCCTACTGAATCTCTAATTTCCTTCCTACATACTTGGATCTTATAACTCTGTACTCCAAATACTAGATTTCAGCTACGAGTCTACCATGATGGCAGCTGAAATTGATGTGGCTGCAGTTTGTCCCTGTGTCAGTCCAGAATGTCTGAAGTTCTTCTGAATGCATTTCATTTTTACAACTTCAGGAAGTGTTTTCAAACAGTTTTATACTCCACAGAAGGATGTTTCCTAAGCAGAATACTTGGATAATAAGTTCAAAAATATCTCCTTTTTTATTACCGGATGTAAAATTCAACCTCTGGAGCAAAAATGTGGCTTTTGTGGTCAGGTCAATGCTGTTGCTGTGAATTTAATGACCAGCCTCCAAACATTTTGTTGTTAAGTTCCACTTGAAAAACACACCTGGCAATAGCAGATAGGTGCACTGATAAGTTTAATAGCTGACTGTACTTGCTATATTTCACCTTAGCTTGAGGCACAATGTTGAACTGTTGGGGTTTTTTAAGCCTCTAGCAAACCTGTGCAAGAACCTGTTAACTGTATTCAAAAGAAACCAGAACTACCAGTTCTTGCAGCTCTCTGGACCCAAAGACATTTAAAATGATTGACTAATGTCTTCCAGGTGTCCTGTTCCTTGCTGAAGAGCTCTGTAGTGGAGGAGTCTCGTGGTTTGGACAGGTGTTTACCAAGAGAGGCAGGAGCCTCCCTTGGAATGAGAAATGTAAGCCCTCCTTCCCTCCGAATTAGTAATATTTTGAAATTAAGGGGCTCTCAGGCAAAGATAGTGAATAGGAATAACAGATCTTTACTAAATATTTATATGAGG
>VZRX01002160.1:179436-249691 GCA_013398075.1 Notiomystis cincta
GTCTCTGTCCCTCCCTGAGAAACCCCCAGACAGGGAGGTGCCACACCCACATGCCCGCCAGGCTCAGCCATTTCTATTGTTTCTCCTTAAGTACTACAGTATTAGCATTTCTAAGGAGGAAAAAATTTCTCTAAATTGTTGACAAGTAGGTGCCAGTAGTCCCCAAGAGTGATGGGGAATGAGTGCACTTGATTTGGGTTCTTGGGAGATCTGGAAACAGCTGCTGGAGAGATGTTGGGAAAACAAGGAGAGACTAACTGAGGTGCAATAGCGAGGTCTTGTGGGTACATTTTGAGCATCTACAGCAGGGAGGGATGCCCAAAAGTCTACAGTGTGCTGCTGACAGAAAGAGCACCTTTCTACCAGAAAGGATCAGGGCAATGAAGTCAGGGCTTCCAGTGCTGCCAGTTTTCTCTCCTCTCTTGCCAAAACCTTGCAAGAGCCAAGTGAACACACTTAGCAACATGCTCTCACTGTCATCACCTTTTCCCCAGGCTCTGTGAAGGGGAGACAGGAGGCAGAGAGCACATCTAGAAGATAAATTCATGGTTGTAAGGAAAATGGGCCAAGATCTGTTCTTGGGCTCTCTGAGCAAGTGTAGCAAGCTCAGCTCACATCCACGTGGCCAGGGATGAGTTCTCTTCAGCCAAAACCAGCACAGCAAGTTTCCCCACACTGCTTGTCCTAAATAGTCCCGAATGCAATCTATACCCTAAGTTGTATCTGGACTTTGTCTCACTCAGTGCCATCTGGCATGTTAACAATTAAACACTCACATGCCAAATCTGCCTCCTCTTGTTCTCTTGTCTCCTCATTGCAAAAAGGCCCCCAGTAAGGAAAGATTTTTGTAGCTGGATCTTTCAAGGCACAGGTATTAAATCAGTATTGCATAGATTTTTGGGTTTTGTGTATTTTAGAGAGAATTTGTTCCAAAATAAGTACTATGCCCTTTTTTCCTGATAACAACACAAATATCACACAGCTTCTGGCACCAGTCAATTTATGAATTTCCAACTCCAGTAAATCTTATGTAGCTAACTAAAACACCATTCCTTAGGCTTAATTAAATCCCCTACATAAAATTACTGTGCATAGAGCTTTCTAACTGTCAGATTAACACTGCCTGATATAATTAAGGTAGAAAACTTAACTGTAATGAAATCAAAATAGATATTATGTACTTTATACATGGTACCTGGACACTGAAGAATTTTTAGTGGCAGGTAGCTATAATTAGTGCAGGATTCAGGGTTGACTAACTCATTACTTTAAGATATTTTACCTTTTTTTCTGTTAGTCATTTCAAAATGTAGTATTTTTTGCTTTAAATCTTCTTTAAGTCTTGCTTAATATTTCTGTAGCATGGTAAGAACATGACAGTGTCTAAGTAAAATTCTCCTTGAGTTTAATGAGTCTGTTATCACAATTTGCAATGCAGAATTAGAGTCACTGGGCCAGAGACTTTGCTGTGTTACTGTCAGCATGCACTGCACAACTGTGCTAGTTTAGGGACTATATGGGTTTATTGACACAGGGCTGAAATGTCTTAAATCTTGATGTATTTATATCCTCTGAGGTGGGAAGTACTACCATTCCCATGCTGCATATAGAATTAGGCATAAAGAAATTAATATTTGATCCTTCAGAGTGTTAGACAGTTAAGTCTGTCTGAAATTATAGAAGTCAGGTTCTTACATGTCTTTGTGGACCTATGCTTAACTGATTTATAAGGTCTACAGAAGCTGTGATGCTTGTATTATTCTAATGTTAAACCAAATCCCTATCCACCCTTCTTAGTTCAGAAATACCTTAGAGCTCTTTAAAGTAGACAAAATAAGGCACTTCTGTCTTGGAAGTGGATCCTGCCACTTTTGTCAGCTGATATCAGATGTTGTTAATTGCCCCAGCATCAGCTGTCTTGGATGAGAAAGCCTAAATCTGAAGAGCAGAAAAATGTGGCTCGTAAATTTAAAAATATAAATGTCTACCTGGAACTTTCATTTGCCAAGTTGGTTTCATACCTGCTCTGTTTTTCCCCCCTGTTTTCTTTAGCATAATTTTGCAATGTGTCTTACAGCCTGCTGAGCTGGCTATAAATCACTGGTATAAAATATCTCACCTTTTTTAGGAGCATGAAAATATAACGATATGGACACGCAGCCCTGTGTGCTCACTAAGGTGAATGGAATGTAAAACTCCCTGAACCCTCAGGTCAGTCTGCACGTGAGGTGCACAGGAATGACATGGGCCAGCAAAAGGAAAATCACTTCATCTTGCACCTCTCTTCTCCCACTCTTTTAAGAACAGCTGGGGCTCCCTCTGTGTCTGTGGTTTCCATTTCATTGGCATTCACGTCACATAGGTAGGTACTTCAGCTTTTGTTATAAACTCTAATGAACCATGCTCTGGCTCTGGGTGATAATGACTGCCTTTCCAGGCTTAATGATAGCAAAGTTCCAATAAGTTATTAAGCCCATCTCCCAAAACTGTTCCCTAGAGTACCTTTTAATTTAAGAGTCCCAAGTAACAGAGTTTCTACAGCTTCCTTTGGGAGACTTTGCTCATTACTTGGTTTGCTCTCAGGAGTTTTTCTGGATATTCATCCCAGATTTTTGTGCCTTTATATTAATCCAATTACTTGTTTAAATCAACCAGAAATTTCATTGTGGAGCTGACAATCAGAAAATGAGAAGATAGAAAACAGAAAGAAACTTACTAACAAGAAAATTAATAGGGATGCTTTAATCTGGCATTTCTGCATACAAGTGTCTCCAGCCTCATTTCTGCAGCATCTATGAACAGTTCAAGTCTCTTCTCTAGAAAAGGAATGTTTACATTTATCATAATCATAGGCTTTCTCTTTGGTAAATGATGTGAAGTGTCTGCATGTCACCAGAAAGGGTCAGGTATGGAGGAGAGGTATCATCTTTGGTGATGCCTCAAGAAGACAGAAAAGAGAGATTCTGTGGCCACTTTTCTCTTTACAGCTTTGCACAAAGCTGCTGCTCACAGGGGTCTGTCTGCAGAATAGGCCCTGCATTCCTGCAGCTGAACAATGGGGTAAGAAAGATCTCACACTGAAAGCTCTCTCAACACAGGACACAGTCTGAATGATAGCCCAGGTCTGAATTATCACCAAAATGCAGAGAGTTCTAACCTTACACTAACACAGTTGATTTCTTTGCTGACTCATTAGAGAAGGACAAAGATGATTATTCTAAACTCCTCAGGGTATTCCTTTCTGCATCACCTGAAATTTTTAGGTTTTTTCACTAATACAGTTTTGGACTCTTCATTATCAAAAGGTAGGAGCCATTTAGTGATGATTTCATTCTGTTTCTCTGAAGTTTTGTTTCTGTTGTCATATACTATTCAGATTGATATATGACATAACTTACTAGAGGCAGAAAGAAGGAGAAAGTATTTAATGTAGTGAAATGCTTACATGGTGCCCAAAAAAAGCAAGGGACTAATTTGATAGACCTGAATAAATTATGAGGGTTTTGTTTTGTTTTGTTTAGTTAAAGGAGGGTATTTGAACAATATCTGTTCATTTATGTGTATTCTTTTTCCTAAATTGTTTCATATTTGAAGTTTTCATAAGGTAAAGACTTCAGGAAATTTCCCTGAGCAAAGTTCTTTAGGATTTTTGATGATGGATCTGCCATGGCCTTGGGAAGTTGATGTGTCCTATTCTACTCAAAACTTCCCACTCACCTTCTGCATTAATTAGTATTACTCACACATGAATGTTGATGGGAAAATATTCCAACAACCTTTTAAGCAACTTTAGAGAAAAGAAAAAAAAGTAGTGTTGCAGTAGGGTATTTACAGTATAACCCAGTGGTATTTCCTAATGGCTCCTTTGGCAACTCTCACTGATCACTTTTTATAAAGCAATCATTTATGCCATTCATTATTATTCATTTTTTTTTGTACAATTTTTTTGTATGTTATGGAATACTTGGGCTAATTTTTAGAAGGATCACTCTGAATTTTTCTGCTTTGTATATAAATGTCTGGTCTTGTTTTAAATCATGTAATATTTTGGCCTAAATAATATTTCATAGCAAAGAAACCACAGATGCCTTGTCATTTGCATGAATAGAGCTTGTTCTTCTGCAACTTTCTGCCAGGAACACAGCAAAAGGATAAAAATATTTAGAGAAAGCTTGAAAATGGAGACTCCCAACCCCAAATCACTAACTCAAGATGTCAGACTGGCTCATTTACCTACCCAGGCTGTTTGATTCTTACCTCAATTAAAGCCAAATGCTAAAAGTCTTGAAGTTCACCATTACCTGCTGTGACTCTTAAGATTTGTTAGAACATCTTATGCCCTTTTTTAATGCAAACAGCCTGAGTTTTCTCAGTTACCAAGCTAAGCTACCTTATGAAGAAGGGGGTTGCAAACAGAAAAATCATTGTATCTGAAATAATGGGTGAGATAAATCAACATGACATTTACGTGCTGTGACAGGAATCCAAAGACTTTTTTGAGTCCTGAAGTCTATTTCCTGTGTATCCTCCTCTGCCTGATATGACATTAAGTTGCAGTGTATAGATAACTTGGAAGAGTGATTCATCTGTGATGTGCAACACACAGTTCCTGTAAAGTGACAGCTGCAGCAAAAAAAAAGTTGACTTGTCACTATGTCAACTATGTCACTAAATGAGGGTCACTAAAGATGTAAATCAATATCAGGAAACAGGAAAGAACAGTAATGAAAGGGAACATTAACTGCATCAAAAGCACTTTTAAATGCTTTTTTATTCGAAAAATCTTCACCCTTTGTTAAACTTATGGGTTTTATTATAGCTGAACTGAAAAACATTATTGACCCTGTCACAATCACTCGCCCAAATTTTAGTTAGCCAATTCTAATGAACCCTGGAGATGTATAATAAATGTTATATATGGGCTATATATTACATATGAATGAAATTGTAGCTATGCATGGATATAGCTGTACACTTTACCCTTACATATGTACTGATGCAGTTGTGAAGAACATCTGCAAAGGGATTATTACTAGGTTTGTGCACTACTGCTCTGGTCATGGTTTGGATTTCTCTTTTCAAGGTGGTGCATAAGGACAGCAAGGTGATGGCTGCCAGGGCAGTGTGACTCTTCTTCCACGTGACTCACTCAGACTACACCTAAAGTCTGTGTTTTTTCTCTTGCTTTTCTGCCTATTGGTTGGGATCTTATTTTTTATTACCTTATTTGTTAATGTGCAGGCAGATCAGGGTTGTCTCTCCAAGACAGAGAGAATCTGAACTAAACAAACATTAGTGTATAAAAGATGATTTGTTTTGCACTGTGCTCTCAAGAGAAAGCTGTGTTTCATTATGTGCTTTGATTCAGGGATGCAAACTTGTTTCTCTGATGAGTTTAATACCCAGTTGCTTAGAGACAACCTTGAAAGAAGGATTTTCCAGTTAGGTCGAATTGGGAAAGAAAACCAAAACAGCAACAAAAAAAAAAAACAACTACACAGAGAAAAGCCTTCCAATAATTCTGGACAAAAAAAAAAAGAGAACATGCAATGATAGCAGAAGAAATATTTTTGTCCCAATTAAGAAAATCCTGTGATTTCTGCTTACCTTGAAATGGCAGACAATATGAGGTAAACATGACCTTTCTTTCTTTCTGGAGTAGACAAAGCAGGTCAGAAAAAGATCACTTTCCCACTGGGTTGGATTGTTCAGCTTACAGCATATGTTGCACAGCTGCCTGATGCTCCAGAACAATGTCTGCTTGGACCAAATGATAACTTCAGTACACATTGTGCTATCCAGCCACTTGCCATGTATCTCCATGAAAAAGCAAAACACAGCACACCAGCATCCCAGCAAATGTGTACATACCCAAACACAGGCTCTCAACAGGAAATGCTGTCATTTACAGGCTGACACTGGCAAAGAAGGAGTCTTTGCAGACGTACAAAGAGTAACCAGCTGGACAAGTCTGCCTCCAGTGATGTATCCTCCTCTGGACTGTGATGAACTGCTGTCCCTCAGCAGCAGCAAGTTCCTGAGCTCAGGATAACAGCTCCAGGCAATGAGGTGCTATTTACCCAGGGATTTGAGAAGACTGCTAATGTACAATTTTTATTCAAGGAGCCATTGCTGTAGTAATTTATGGGATCTTCAACCTCTCTGCACTTTCCCTGTATCACCCTAATTCTGTTCCTACAGTGCCTCACAGCCCTGACTTTCACACCCAATTCAATGTAGTTTGAGCAAGTCACCTCTTAGCAAAGTGTCCTGTGAGGCAGTTTTGGTCAGTCACCTGTTCCTGCTTCTACAGGAGCCCTGGTTAATCTAGACCTCTGGTGACTATGACTACACTATCATTTTAGAAGATAGGATTTGCATTTCTGTTTGGATCCCATCATAAGACAGTCACAAACAATTTTTTTAAAAGATCTTCTGAATTTCCAGAAGTTTTCTTGAAGTATACTATATCCTTGGAAATATTCCCGGTAAGAATGAACACAAAGAAATAACTCAATTCCTGCTGCTGTTTGGCATTATAGGGGAGTGAGGGAACCAACTGCAGGAGTTCAGATACCCAAAGCAGTCTGTTTAGCTTTACCCAGAAATTCCCACTATGTCACAAAATTACATTAGAGGCAAGGAGCAGAAAGTAAGCGTGCAATGACAAAGACAAAATTATTCTCATTTTAGTTCACATCAGATACCCACTTGATTGGTGCAAGGCATTTGCAGCACTTTGGTTCTCCATACTATTGACAGTCAAGGAGAGGTACAGACAGATAGAAGTGACCTGGAAAGGCTCAATTACAAATTATGTACCTTGCATTCACCAAGTAAAAGTTTTAATTAATACTTACCCACTGTTTATTTCTTAAGTGATTTACTTGCAGTAACTGGGAAAATCTGATACTGGCTTGTCTAGAACTGATGAAAGACAGGGAAGAAAAAAATATGTTCTTGTAAAAAAGAAAGGTATTTTCAGGATATGCTATACTAAGGATAGCAGCTTAAAGGACTTCTGCACATAGAGTGGCATGAATCATGAAAGCTGATCTTCTGAGTTACCTTTTTAATTGAACACTTGGTCACAAATTGCCCTTTATATTTATCCTACATATGTTTCTGATTACTATCATTCAGGACACAGATCTCAAAGTTTGTGGTGAATAGGTAGATTCAAATTTGCATCTGTTTCCTCTTTTTCAGAAACAGATAAATGCAACCTGTGAGCAGCAACATCCGCCAGAATTTTAAATATAGAATTCTGAAGGGAAATGGTCAATCATTCCTCTGTCTTATGCCTTCAGAGCATAGGTTTCATTTCATATGAAACTGTAGTTGAACTGTAAAAAATCATAGATCATGTAAAATGTTTTCAATGAATTAAAAAATATTATTCATGCAATGACATATTTTTTGTGTTAACATTTTCCCAGCACTGCAGGAGTCCATCATAACCAAGAAAAGAGACAGGCTGGGTGGAAGGAAAATGAAATTTAATGAATAGTAAAAGAGAAAATTAAGCTGCACATATCTAGAAACTAATATCTTTTGTTGCATTAATGCATGAACTAATAGATCAAAGGTTTATAAATGTCAAGAGAAAGAGGTGGATGTGTGCATCGTTAAATGCTGTACTTTATTTCTATAAGCATAGATTGTCAAACCAGAAAGATTTATTCTAAGAATGTATCCTTATCCCTAACACAGACCATAGAATATTTTTTTACTTAAAGTAAAATATGACTTTTTAAAAGAGCAGGAAAAAAGAAGCATCAAAACACACCATCAAAACAAAATCACTTTTTTTTTTTTCTTCCCTAAGCCTTCAAAGCCCTAAAGTGATTGCAGTGATTAATTTAGTACTTTCTCTAAGTAGATATTTATTAGACTGCACTTCTGGGTCACAGTCTGTTGGGCCACCAACTGCTGGACTGTGGGCTACTGACTGCTGAATTGTGGGCTGCATATTGGCATGTCTGGGATGTGGAAAAGGCATCAGCAGAGACATAGATATGACTTCTGAGTTATCCAGCTGCTTAGAAGTAAATATTAATTTTAAATGTTTTGCAAAATTCAAGAAAAATCTTTTTTTCTGTGTATGTATTGATGCTAAGCAGAAATAAAGGATAAGACTGTAAGATTTCTTACTGAAAGAAATCTCATGGTAACTGGATTTTCCCTTCTGACATCCTCAGGAGATTCTACTAGAATTCCCAGAATTTTTAACATTATAAACTGGAAGATGGATGGCCACTGGATTTATTTCTTGTGCCAAATTTATTAATGGAATGTCATTTTGCAAATAATTTATTTTGATAATACCAGAAATATTATGTTTTTGAAAATTAATAAAGCCTTTACACTGTCCTTATCTCCATTTCTTCAGCACACTGGAGGATCCTTTGAGCTATGTCAGTGCTCTTTGTGGAACCTAAAACCTTACTTCTGTGTCTCATCAGAGACCTGGCTTCAGCCAGTTTAATATGAGTTTGTTTGGATGGTTGTTCAGTTACACCTCTTGGTAAGAAGCTGTGAACCTCACTCCCCATCAGTGCTTACAGTGTCTCTGTGGGCCTATTGCATGATTCCAAGCAATAAAACCAACATGATGAACATTGCACTGAAGTTTTCATTCACTGAACTTGAAATGCAGGATTATTAAAAATAATACCACCTCCTTAGTTCTGCTCAGGAGTTTTTGCTGCAGTCGTAATTTTTTGTTTGATTTTTCTCTTGGAACTAAAATAAAATTTAATATGTTACTTCTTCATGTCCAGATGTCTTAGACATGTTTCTCTGGCAGAATTGTACCCATTATTGCCTACTCTGATCTTTTTGGATCTCTTTATCCTTTCTAATTTTTTTTCAAGGTGGATGATTAACACTAAATATTCTTTGTGAGATGTTGTGGCAGCATTTTCAGAAAACCCAAAAATATCTCTCAGAAAGTCCCAATCTGTTCTGGATATTGACCTGATTCATCTTCCTGAGCCACATGCCTGATTCTGAATACTCTGAATCCAGCTGAAAATCTTCCTTCCCTTGAGCATGAAGGCGAAAGGTAGGATAGGATGCTCATCTTCCCTTGCTTGCTGAGTACAGAGAGACTTTCCCAGTTGGGAAAGTTTTGAAAATCTGTCCTTACCTGTGGTTACTGTGGCTGGAGGCAGAATGAGAGTGAGCAGGAATTTTTGTACAGCCCTGGAAGCAGGAGCTGCAGCAGCCCCCGCTCTGTTTTCCAGTCTGAATCCGCAGATCAGCCACACCATGTTTAACTCTGATACCAGAGAGTGAAAAATTCTCTTCTGTTTCACTACCTGACTTTTACAAGTATGGCTTCAAGATGTCAAAGCCCCCCTTCTTTCCTCAAAAATGTCCATAAACAGGCAGAAACCTTGCCTGGGATGTCAGTTCTTTTATTATTGCTCTCAGGAACTTTTTAAATGACAAAAAACACCTGATGGATGGAATTAAATAGACAAATAAACCCTTGTAACACTTTGGTAAGTGATCCATGTTCATTGAGCTACAATTGCAGATACTGAATTTTGTCTTAATATATTTAAATGTACATTTAAATTTGGTTAGAGATTTAATATCTCCACTTGGCCATTAACTAGGAGAAAGTGTTTTTCAGAAAATCAGAAATGGTTTCAAAATATTGAAAGGTTTTATTAAAATATTCTTGGGTTTATATTTTTTTTAATGTTTATCCCTTATTTTGAAAGAAGTTATTTGACTCAAAATGGGAAACAGTTGTCAGAACTCCAGTTTTGGCAAACAAATTAAGCCTGTTAACTAGTCTTATAAAAATAGACTTGGGGCAGTATGCTGAATATTACAATTATAGACATGTTTAGAAATATATGAAATTTTAAAAAAATATTTTTTCAATCAGTACAGTTTACATTATAAAAAGGAATAGCATTTTCAATTGAAATTTTGACCATGTTTCCGATATCACAATTGTTACAGATTTAATATGGATGTTTAATTACTACCATTCTTGACTGAAATAATAAAAGAACATGAACCCAGAACATTTAAACCGGAACAGCTTCTAAATCTCATCTTTCAAAGAACTGTTGGGTTTCTTGACTTCCAGCTGACAGAAAGGAAGTGGGTAAAATAAACTTCCTCAAATAGTGATTGGCGTTTATTTAATTCAGAATGCCAAAGCAGCCACAGTGAATTTCCCTTCACTACTTCAGAAAGACTTAGAACTACTCAGGTTTTAAGATTTAAGCATATCTCCAGGCAAGGAAGTCATTAGTTCTAGAATAACAGAAATTAATTTTCAAGTTAATAAAATTTCAGAAACTGAATTTTTATATAGTTGGTATGGAATTGATATTGCTATACTTGATTTACTTGAAACTGTGGCAAAGATGAAGTTAAATGAGTAACAAAGCTCAGGAAAAGAGGGTTAAATTACAATTTTATACAGTTCACTAACAACAGTTGAAGAAAGGATGTATAGTAGTCAATATTTGTGTAACCTATTAAAATGTCCTAACTTCATTATATACCTGGAGTATAAGGGCTCTTGTAGGCACAGATTTTAGTGTATACATATCCTAACTACTACCTTGTATTGAAACAGCAGAAATACAAACCAAAAATAAAGCAAGTTTAAAACTGTTCTGCATTTGCCAGACCGAATTAATACAATCTAAATTGTTGTGCTATTTTGTCTATCCAGATACTAATTATATGTTCTTCCCATCAAGCAAGATAACCCAATACTGAGTGATTCCTTATGCTGCTTGGTTTAGATGATTTGTTTACTTGCAGTTTCTTGTATACAATGATGTATACAAAAATGCAAATGATATCTGCTCAAGTTTTAAGAAAATTCCTCAAAGCTAAGGTCTTTCAGTGCCAAAGACTGAAATATATTGTTCATATACTTTAATGAAGATTAATTTTAAAGTATTTAGTTTTTATTTAATGCCTGATCTTTGCAAAAACACATAAGCGGTTTCAGACTCATCCTTGCTCAGCAAGGATGATTTGTGGGTTATAGGGCACCATGAGGCAAATGGGGCAATGTGCAAATGCTAGTGAATAATTTTGGACCTAACAATTCTCTGTGGCTATTTTTCACTGCAGGGAAGTGCAACTGATGACCTTTGTAGTCTGACAATTAATGAAAAAACAGAATGCAGTCATCAAGGCTAGAATCCATGTGATTAATTTTTTACCAGATTGCATTTAGTTTTGATCATTAAAAGCTTAAAAAGATGATTTTTTTTTTGTCACTATTTTATGATCTGCAGTATTTTTGTTCTTACACGAACCACTCCTACTTCTTTGGTGACTGAGAAAGTGAGATATTTATTTGATCTTCATCAAAAAAAGGGTGAGACCTTTTTTGAAGATCATGCTCGGGTATTAGATCAGCAGAAGACTTTGAGGTGTTACTTAATATCAGAAGCCAGTTTTGAAGTTGTGAAAAAACCCAGATAGATTATGTATGTGTGTCCCCAATTAGTGTAACACGTATTTAACTTCAAAACATTCCTTTGAATCTTTTTCTCAGCCAAGTTACAAAAAATCCTAGATTATAAAACAAGAATACTCTGACAGAAACACACACCCATAAATTCAATGCTTGAGCTAAAAGTGACAATTCATATTGGAAGGAACAAAATTTCATCTTCCACCAACTTCTGAGACTGCAATAAACTTCAGCTCAGTACAGAAGAGAGGATCTGTAGTATGGCCTGTGATTCACTAGCCACAGGCTACTGTGCTTCTTCCCTTGTTCATCTTTCATTTTAAAACATCCTCACCCTGGCTCTGTTTCAGAAAGCAAGGGAATGCAATGAAGAATGCACAAACCCTTGAGTTATAAAAAACAGTCTTAGAGAAAATGCACATTTTCAGGGTCGTTTGTAGATGTTAATTGGCTCCTGCATAATCTTTCAGCAGACTGTGTTCTTGCTCAATAGAATATTTTGTTCAAAGGTGGGGGTTTTGAGAGATATGATAATGAGTCAATTCTACTGTAAAATAATCTCTCAGCTAAACTGTGGACAAAGATTAAGTTTTCTTTCTGTGACTGTCAGCTTCACAGACTGTTCTGATTTCTTTTCTTTTCTCTGGACAGTTTTCTTTCACAATTTTTTAAATGAAAGTTCACTCTCTTTCCTCACTGGAGTAAAGCATCTCTCATCTTCACAGGTTCATACCTCATTCATTCCTCCATCCTCTTACAGATTTAATGTAATATCTCAAAGATGCAATTTACTGTGATTTTTCAGAGATCACTACATATTTCACTAGGAAATTCAATATGGAACCTATATGATCTCAGTGTGATCCCCACTGAGATGCAAATGTACCAGTATTATTAAATATGATTAATAATGGCTAGTCAGATGGTAGTTAATGATGGCTAATTGGTTTTTAAATGTAGGGGTCTCTCTTCCAGTCCAAATTGATATGATTTTTGCCTTTGTACCAGCTGTTGGCTCTACAACTTCTTTCTAGATTGAAGATGTCTGTCACTAGAGATGCCTCATAACCTTGAGCTAGCTGGATCTTGGGCTGATTCATATTTTCACACATGGTAGCACTGAGAGGGATTCTCCAAAATTTTAATTCATTCTTCATGTACATTTGGTCACAATGAAAACTGAATTTACAATATTTGTGTTTCTCTTTATGAGACAATCCTTCCACCTCCTGGGTTTACTTTACAGGTCATGATAGTCCTTTGGGTTGGCAGCAGTGTGAGCTAAACAAACACTACTTCCTCGTATCTTCCGAGTGGAAATTTCTGCAGCGCACTTGGCTATTCTCCTTCTGCACCAATAGCATCCATATGGTGACTTTTTTTTTCTACTCTATTTAATATTTTCTTTATTCTGGGATCTTTTCCAATTTGGCTCTGTAAGAGGTGGACTTCTTTTGTCTGTTGCCGGGGCAAATACACCGTTAAAAATCAGGAATTTTAAGAAAGGACAGTGTGGACCTTGAAAGAAGAAAAGAAGTCTGAGGAATAAGGAATGTAACATAGAAAACACAGAAGAATGGACACCTACTGCTCCACATGGCAAACAACAGAAAGGAAAACTGCATAGTCAGAATCAATCAGCAGTGTGAGATATAAAATAATTGCACAGAAGGCTCAGACACATGTTTAAATTCCCACTGCTCAACAAGTTTCTGAGCATGCAATGAACCAGTGTAATTGTGTTCTTAGCCTATGGCAACAAAACATCCAGTGACATTGTTTAACTCTTCTTCATTGCATGATCTATCAAAAATATTATTTTGTTTTTGTTGTGTGCTTACACGTTGAAAAGGGATTGAAGCTGTCACACTTTTGTCTGTAAGTCTATGGGAACAGGTTTTGTTTTCTGATATGTTAAGTGGGGATGTATTTTTATTAAATGTAGTATGCTGCTTTAACATACCTGAGAGTATTGTCCAGATGCTCCTTGAACTCTGTCAGCCTTGGTGCTGTGACCACTTCCCTGGGGAGCCTGTCCCAGTGCCCAGCCATCCTCTGGGTGAAGAACTTTATCCTGGTATCCAACACAAACCTCCCCTGACTCCGCTTCAGGCCGTTCCCTCGGGTCCTGTCACTGGTCACCAGAGATGAGATCAATCTCTACCCCACATCTGCCACTCACCAGGATGTTCAGACCACAGTGAAGTCTCCCCTCAGTCTCCTCCAGGCTGAACAGACCAAGTCACATCAGACATTCCCCACACAGCTTTCCCTTTACCATCTCGGTGGCCTCCTATGGGCACTCTCTGCTAAGGCTTTACATCCTGTAAAGAATAAGGCAGGGCTTTAAAAACTGAGACCTAAAAGGAAATTTGATCATTAAGAGAAACCTCTGGTAAAATCATATAACTGTATTAGTTAATCTAATTCCAGTCACATTAGGCCTTTCCTGAAAAAATAATCATTCTCTCAATGTGTTTATCATTTTTCTGTACCAGAAGCTGGAGCAGTACAATATCTCAGCAGGTTTCAGTGATGACTTACAAATCCATCAATAGTCACACAGACATGACTAAGGAGACGACACCTTCTAGTGGAAACTCTTGGTCAGGAAGCTTTGTCAAATTTATCACAAACTGAAACATGACACAGTATTACAGGAGGGATTTGAAATGTACTCTGGAATTGCAGAGGAAAAAAATATCAGTCATGCTATTTGTTCCTTACTCTTATGAATGTAAGATATTCTTTTTGCCCACTTTAATTTTTAAGCAATTTCTGTTCATTATTATAACATCTTTCATTTATGTGGTACAGAAGAGGCACAGTCATGGTTGATAAAAAGCAAACCCACAAAACCAATTATTTTAAGGCAGTGGAACCCAGTTTCAGCTTAATTGAATTACAAATAAGAGTATTCCCTTCCACTTAAATTGTGTTTTACTGCTATTTTTTTATTCTTTAATCAGAATAAAGTTGAAATAATCTGACTATATTATCTCTTGTCCCTGCTCCATTTAAATTTCTCCATTCTACTTTTCCAATTGCTTATGAATACAAAAGCAACTGTATATCTTCATTAAAACTTCAAGGAGCACCTCCACAATTAAGATTAATGGAGAAATATAGTTGAAATAAGACAATGAAGCAGAGATTGTGGGATGTTGCACTGAACTCACACTTCAACATTTCACCTCTAGGAATTTGCATGATAAGCTGAAATTTTGAGCTGGAGTCTCTATCTGGTGATAGAACAGAACTCCAGAAGAAACCTCTACATAGCTCACAAAATTGGTCAGATGGAATACATGATAAATCTGGAGTCTCTAGGATGAGATGGACTGGTGATACAGATCAGTTACACATTTGCAGCAGATTTGACACAGTTTAAGGTATACAAAATATAACAGGTGTCATATTAGTCAATGCTGGCAAATGTAAATGGGACAATGTCAGGCTGACAACAAATTGATTACATGGGATACACCAAAACCATTTTTTTGATCATATTAAAAATGAAGTACTCTCTTCTAAATCTATCTGACCCAAAGACTTTCTAAATTTTATTTTCTAAGACAAGAAAACTGAAAAAGATTGTTTTCCTACTACATGCAGAATTTATTTCATGAAGTATTTCGGATTGGGTTAGTCTTCAAAATATAATTTAAAAATTCGTTTTCCTTGAACTTTAAGAAGAAAATACATTTAATCACAGTCAAACAGTAGTCTCCTCTATATAAGTAAAAACTGATTTATAATTAATATTTTTACAGTAACTTCCACAAAAGTAAAATTTTCTCCATATGAGTATTTACAAAACAATTGCCTACATGTGGTATTGATTTTCAGAATGCTGAGTGTATACAATCTAAAATAATAAAAAATAAGTTAGAAAAACATTAAAAAGATGAATGATCTTTTCTGTACCACAGCAAGTTTATGTATATATATATATATAAATAATTACAAAGTTATCTAACATGCATTCTACAGGACTGGAAATTTATCACCACATATTTAATATTTTGGGGAAAATTTGGGGGTATTGCTTTTTTGTGTGAGGTTTTTCTTTCTTTCCAGCATTTGATTTAAAATCTGCTCTTGAATTTAAGGTTCTTTTTAAATGCATACTGAAATAATTGGATGCACCATGAAGCAGCTTAAGCTAATTGAAGTGGCCACAAAAACTGTCAATGCAAATTGAGCCATCTGGATGAACAGATAAAAGCTTTGGAGACATTCAAAAGCCAGGTGGCATTCAGTTACATCCCATCTCTTCTTCACAGTATGGTTAGAGAAGTGGGAGATAGAAAAGTAAAACTCTTTAGGCCACTGAGCCAAAATCTATTGTCAATAAGATATTTCTGAATAGAACAGAATAAGTAGCCTACAGTATTAGGGAAACTATGTGGTAATAAAAACTATAAACTCAAGTACAGAAACCAGAGGAGCAACAACTACTCAGAGTACAAAGCAGGATTGGGCCAAAGTGCAAGATAAATCATTATCTGTGTAAAGATTTTTTTTTTTTTTATTTCAGGTTCTTGACTGGATATAGAATACTGACTGAAGTTTCTACTCATTCCTGCTGTTTGAAAAGAACTGGACAAATCCCCTAAGCTCTGATTTTGAAAAACTGTGATCAACCCTTTTTAATTTCACATATGTGAGGATTATTTGTGCTCAAAGGTTCTGAAAAATCAGACTGCATTTTTTCTGAAGGCCATTGTGTGAAAGACTCTGTTGTCTCTTCTGTATTGCATAGGTTTTTGTTGTTTGTTTTTTTAAAGGATGACCATTTACTGTAAACTGATCTATGATTTTAGTACAGTTCAGTTTTCAGCCAGAATCTCTAAATGATACTGTAAAATAAAAATCAGAATTGGGTGGAATTGCTCAAACCTTCAGTTCCATGAAAATGAGCTTTTATTAAAAGAGTAGTACTTGGACAGAATGTCATCTTTATAAAACTTGTCTTTTTCGTACATTTACAACTTGATTGCACTTAAGAGAATTTTTATCAAAGCTCAAACAAATGGTGAAATGATATTTTTACAGAATTACTTCTTAAGACATTTTGCATAATATTTTTTAAAAAAAACAGACAACCCCCATACAGGAGCTTTCCTTTTCAGTTTAACAGAGGCTGAAATTTGTCAGCCTTTAAGAAAAAAAAATCCAAAAACTCAAGTAAGTCTAAAAATAATAAATAATAACCACAGGAATTACTTGGTAAATCTCAAAAAATAAATGTTCAGCTCTGATATGCTTATGGATAATATTTGAGCTCACCTGGAAGAAGCCCCTGTTGAGAAAAGCCAGTGTTTTCACAGCTGCTCTTTCTACTCAAAGATAAATAGTTCTTTTACTGTCACTTACATGTATTGGAATAGCTTTACATTTCAAACACATTTGGATGGTTTCACATGTGCTACTCCCTGTGTTTTTTTTTTCTATGAACTTTTTTTGATGTGTGGAATTTCCTTCCAAGTCACCTGGGTATTCTGGTCATTGCAGTGTCAGGGGCTGTGTGAGCACCTATAGCCAGGGAGAGACATGGCATTTGACACTGTAGAACCATCAAAGTTAAGTACTCAAACTCCTGGAAATCCAATAGGACAGGAGCACTCTCTCAGGTATCCATACCCTTTCCTTGACAGGTCATAGATCTCTTCTAGGAAGCATCTTACCAGTAAACCTCTCAGGAAAATGTCAGCTCTATATGGAGATTTATGACAGAATAAAATGTGCTTTCAGATTTAGTATTCAATGTCTTCACTGTCCTGCAGGTCTGGTCATCTTCAACACCTGTAGTTTTGGGTTTTTTTGAGTCTGTGACCAGCAATGATCTAAGGTGTCTTAAATACCTGATTTTCTAGTGTGCAAACTCCCACACAATGTCATGTCATGGGGCAGGAAGCCGATCCTGGATCAAATAGTAGATAAAAAGGCTTAGTTCTGGGTTGCGAAAGGCACAGGCACACCTTAAAAGGCTTCTTCTATCATAAAAGGCTGCTAGGCCTTTTATACATGGATTTATACATCGTTTCCAGCTCCAGGAGGACCAATCAAAGGGCGCTCTTTCTTCAGGACACTTATCAGGTGGTGTATCCAGAGGGGATGAGGTGCTGTGCTCTGTGCACGAGACATAGCCTGAAGCACCATAGAAGCAGAGGCTGTTTTAAGAGTTTAGATTCAGATGTGGTGCCTCTAAACCACCAAAGGTTCCCTGGTGCTAAATAGATAAATAAAGCTTAATGGAAGAAACAAGGATAACAAAGCAAAGGTCTGTCTGGGGCTATGGATTTACCACTAGAGGGTATTCTTGCTCCCTGCAATAATTTCCAGCTGAGACTAGGTCATACCACAGGCACAAGTCATGGAGTAATAATGAAAAAACAGTGCAAAATGAAAGTTATTGAAGTGTGGCTGCATCTGCCAAGTTGTTCTCATTGCACAAGTCTGAAAGGCTTCCGTGCGACGGCTAAAACTGCACACGATTAAACCAGGGTCAGCTGTCCTTATTCAGGTGCACATTCTTGTTTCCAGAGCCCAGCTGGAATTGACAGGTAGAATAATGCTTCACAATTCATAAAATGTTAGAAGGAAAATGAGATCATTATTGTCATCTTGGTCTTTGTGTAAGAACGGCCATTTGCACCTCCCTTATAGTGCAGCAGTAAGGATTAATTGCAGATTTTTTTGCTTGCTTTGGATTTTTTTCTTTGCTTGCTCTTCAAAATCATCATCTTTTAATTTTTTTTATTCATATAGACAGCAAGTGCCTGTGAAGTTATATGTTTAACAAACATTATAATTTTTACAGTTACATATTTCAAATAACTTGTTCATTTTAGGAAACTGTAACATGATTTATTTTTAGGAAACATATAGCATGACAAATGAAATAAGAATAAGAGCATGTTATTAGACAGAATTCTGTATTTAAGGATGGGAGTCACATTTCAAAATTGGAGCAGTATTGGTATCTAACAACTTACATAGATGCTTAATCTCTGATGTGTGAAATGGGCATTAATTTCTGATTGTATAGCAATTGTAAAGTAATTCTTTAGTAGTAAATTTTGGATGAGAGAATAATCTTGAAACATATCTTGAGTAAATAAAGACACTTGTGTTCATTCATGATTTTTACATGTCCTAAGAGAAGCAAGGTTAATTGGCTCAAAATTATCAAAACACAGAAAAAAGTGCCTATCCTCCCAATATGATGAAATCAAGAATTCCATTGATTTCAGCTATGAAATGTTTGCTCTGTAATCAGATTCTTCCATCTGAAAGATTGGGACAAAAGATGGAAGAAATGAGAGAGGAGTGTTGCTCATCATAAACAGATAATGATGGAAGTTTTAATGTTCTACCTTTGTATGAAGGAAAAGAATACATCAAGATGTCCTCTATAGGAAATAAATATAGGTGGCCTATAGGTGGCCTCTATATGAAATAAAAAAGACAAAAGTTAAAAAAAAAGTAACTTTTTTTCCCATTAAAAACCTGCATTCCTAACTGTGTTACTAAATATATGACTGACTGAAATATTTTGACATTTCACATATGACACATTTGTGAACATTCTACTAATTTCCAAATAAGAGTCGGCACCTGTTCCTTAGATTATATTTCCATTTTTAAACTTACTTCAAATGTTTTTCTTCTTTCCTTTCACCAACTGTAACAATTTCTTCTATTCCTGAAAAGTATTTCTAGCAATGAATCAATTTTTGAAAACTGCTCTGTGTGTTAACACATCCTAAGGTCAGAGAAAACCTTGTGATAGTTTTGTTTGATCTGTAGGGTAAAAGAGGTTATCTGATTTCCACCAGTAAATTCATGTTCCAAATGAATGATTTCCAGATTAAAAAAAATCTACATTTGGTTTAAACATCTGTCCTGACTCTGAATGTACCACAACTCCTTCTAGCTTGTCTCTTAAGCATTCTTACTGCTGGCATTCATGCCCTTGTTTGCATCTGAATTTATTCCATTTCATCTTAGTACTGACTGTTACTGTAATTTTGCAGTCTGTGGTCGAGAGCTCTTCATTAGCTGAATTCTGTCTCCCAATAAAGAGCCCCTGAACTGTGGTGAAACTGTCTTTGCTTTCTTTTGGTTAAACTAAACAGATTTATTCATCCTTGTTAATGAGTTTATTGAAACAAGAGTACTTGAAGTTAATAATAACACTTAAAAAGGACAGACCCCCATGTTCACTGGTGCCCTGGAGACAGGGGGTCTGGTAAGAAGTATTAGCTGGGGAGAGGCAGAGTGGAAGAAGTTGGGCAGTGCAGCCTCCTTCAAGCCTTTGATAGATTTTTGTCTTGTATAAACAGTATTAAGAAGTACACAAATATTCTCTTGTTTCTGAGGAGCTTGAAATCCTTTGTAATTCACAGTGCATTGAATCTCACATCTTGCCTGGAAGCTAGACAAGCATTATCCCTGTTTTAGACAGGGAGAAATGGAGGAAAAGGGAATTTATGTGATTTGCCTCAGGAGCAGATTATCCTTCTGCCTTATTCACCAGCCTGAGCTTCAGCTTTTCAGCAGATAAAAACGTTTATGTTTGAGTGGGATCTGCAAGGGGATAAACTTCAGGAAATTTCCTTCTAATGCTACCTGTAGATCTGTCAGTCCCCAGAGATGAATATATTTAATATGCATGATAATTTTCCTCCATATTGCATAACTTCAAATTTCCTTTATAGTCAAAGAGGGCCTGATTTAAAGCCTGTTGAAGAATGAAAATATTCTTACCAGCTTTGAATTATGTATAAATGTGTCTTCCATTTTAAAATGTGATCCATAAACTAAATGAACACTATTATTTCACAGAGAGGAATTTTTTTAAAGTTATGTTGGGCTTATCTACAGTTTCATGTAGGCAGAACGATTATCAAGTTATACCTTTAAAATCCAAGACAACAAGAACAAAAGCTAGTGATGGTTTAAAGTAAGCTTATAACCTTTCTTTTCTCCATGCAGTTTTCTGCTGGTGTGTTATCTGCATTAAAAATTAAAACAAAAGCGAAATTAGCAGATTCACAGATCCCCATTTAAATCAAGAAAACATGGTATTTTCGCCAAACCTGTTGCTGTTAAGTTCAGTTTTGTGCCAGAGAAAAGCCACTGGAGGGCAGCCTTGCTCCTTGCAAATCAGAGGATGCAGCCTTGCCTGAGCAAGCTCTGTTACAAACCTGCGCCCCAAGTGTGTCCCTGGCCCGTGCCCTTAATGGCCGAGGTGCCTCTGCCTGATTGTTCAGAGGCTGGAGACTCTTCACACGCAGGTGCATTTAATCTTTTCAAGATGTAACAAAGCCCTGTAAAGCCACACTCTGCCGTGTAAAATGTAATACGTCCGCTGATCTTTCATGTTTATTCAGCTTTCTGGGGGGAGGAAAGGGGTGCCACAGCAAAAGAGAGGTAGAGTCGAAAGTATCCAGCTTGAATGTTTAAGCAATAAGGAGATTGCTCCGCTGTCTACCGTAAACCCCGGCAGTGTGCAATTTCCTTTTTCCTGTTCTCCAAATTAGTTGGTAGGACCAAGTTCCCCCAGGTGGGAATAAGTTCTCCAGACTTCTTGGAAAAAGCTGACCAAAAGTTCCCTGTACAATTCCACTTTCTTCTTGAAATAACTGAGGAGTTTTGCCAAGATGCCACGTATCCTACTGCTGTCTTTCCCACAATCCTGCTGACATCAATGGGGAACTACACCTGACTGAGTTTGATACTGAATCTTTGTATGAGAAGGACAGGTTTTGAAACAACAGTAATCTACTGCTTCTACAGTAGTTAGATTTGTTCATGCTTCTGTGAGATGACTTTCTCCAGATGGATAAATGGAGGCAAAAGGTAGGTCAGAGCAGGCAGATTGACATACTACAAATGCAAATCTCTGTAGGATCCAGGCTCCTCAGTAATAAATGTGATCTTGGTACAGTTCTCAGCATGTCAGTAAGATTATAGCTGAAGAAATCTCACATCTACTGCCTTGGACACATGGTGTATTCAGTTACCCCTCCCAAGCTGCTTTCCCCTGCCAAAGGCCAAGTTATCCCTCCTTCATACCCTCCTTCTTCCAGCTGGCACAGAAGCTTTCCCTGTTGAGTCTGTCACCCTGTAAGTAGCAATATTATCACTCTGTGATTTACCATGCTGCTGTCTGCTGACCTTTTGGTGTTTGTCATTTCATCTCCGAGGAAGTAGAGCTTGTTCCTAAATCTTCTCATTCTCTCTGAACTACTAGAGCAAATCCATGGTCAGTAAAGGTTTCTGTGTGTTCCTATGTGGCCTCACACTGCTATTTAGAACTGAATAGAAGTTTTTCCCAACAGAGCAAAGACACTGCTTAATGAGTGAGGATTAGCAAGGAGACTGCTGCCCTGATTCCCCATCCATTTCCCACTGAAGGAATAAGTAATCTGCTTGTGAATGAGCTCTTGACCCACCTTTGTTTGCATGTGACATGGAATGGAAATTCATTAGATGTTTTAGTACTGGTGGTAATTCCAGAGCTGATATCCACAAAACAAGGCCAGTACACACAGAAAGATCAGGAAAAATCCCAAGCATGTTGATGTTTTTCCTGGTTGTTTATGAACCTCTGAAAAAGCCTTGTTCCAAAAACATCAGTCTGCTGTTCCAAGTGAAGGAGAATCTGTATCAAAGAATGAACTGACATGCAGATTTCCAAGTCTTAGTCCAGGTAAGAAAATGCTTATTCCATTTTATGCATTCTTGTTCCACTTTAGGGCAACCCCGTGCTATAGAAGCAACATTCTTAGTAAAATAATGTGTGTATGTTACACAAGCATCATTTAGGCCTGTAAAATGAGATGTCTGTTCCTAGGAAGGAGACACTGCAATTTTAAAAACATTCAGTATCTGTATCTCATAGCTCTCATATGGGGTGAGGGCTGAGACAATGTAAAGAATTCACACCATTTCAGCTGAACTATGCAGATGAGGTGCTTGAGGCGGTGAACTGGTGACCGGGACCTCTGCTGAGTTGAGAGGAGTGCCTAGGGTATCATTTAGTCACCTAAATTAGATGTCTAAAACCACAGTGTGAAGACTATTTCCTTTTTCACGTATTTTATGAAGATGTCGAGATCTGAATGTTTCTATCCAAATCATACTGCATATTTCTGTGATATTTACTGATTTTCTGTCCCTGTGCATTTGTTTTGCACATGGTAAAGTGTTGCACTGTGCTGCAGATGTAACATGTTAAAAACTTCACTCCTGACCAGGTGGCTGCCTCTTGAGAGCTTTGGATTTGCCTGTAGAATATGCAGCTATCACTTCTGTTCCTCCTGAGGGAGCCTCAGCAGAAAACACAATCAGATGAATATAAAATCCTCCACAAGTTACCACAACACTTCAGCACAGCTGAGACTGAGAGCAAACAATCCTCTCTCACTTTATCAATGCAATCTGAACACAAGCCACCCCGGAGCCTAACTCTGCATTAGTGAGTACAAAAATACCCTTTTTAAAGAGCAATTACCACATCTGAAATACAACCCTCAGACAAGCAAAAAAACCACTCACTGAGACATGTTCAAAGCACATACCAACTTCTTTCCAAGTATTCAGCACACCACAAAGTAAGGTGCACAGGCAGTGCTAAAGGAAATTTGAGCCACTGTCACTGTTTTAGGCTCATGCCTATTGTGTCTGGTGAAAGAGGTACATACCCTCAGTGACTTTGTTGATAGACTTCATCTAAAGAGGCAAATCCACCCTTCACTCTGCCTGAAGCTAAAAATATCTCATCAGATCTTATGTGCCATTACCTCATAGTAAACATTCTATTTATAAATGATAGGTGATAAACTCTTACAGAAATAATAAAAAACTCTTTGCAACTTAAATATTCTAGATTATGGTAAACATCAGCTGGGCCAAGTAAAGAAGAATGGAAGGTTTGGCAAGAGATAATTTTTCAACAGCATATTACAAAAATAGTGAAAATGTTCTTTAAGTCATCAGTAAATAGCATACTCCTTCAGGCCAGTGATGATGACTATAAAGCACACATAACTGAGTAAAACAGATATTTATTAAATAGGTTTTATTAGTAGTAGTTATGACCTTTGGTCATGATTTCCTTACTCACATAATAAAATGTGTTTACCATACAATGACTATCCCAAATTTAAAAATTTCTATTTTGGGAAATGCTTCTTATTCAAATTTTGAGCCAGCTTTGTAGTGCCTGGCATCTGTGAAGGCAACTCATCACTTGCATCAAGGTTCAGCCTTTAGTTTTCTTTTCTTAACATAGGTCAGGCCTCTCAATCTGGACTACTGGGGTGGTGGCCAGATCAGACCTCAGGCCTTCATTTCTCATGAGTGGGGTGAATGAGATATTTTCTTAAATTTTTTCTTTTCCCCTTTTCTTTTCCTTTTTTATTACTTTTTCTTTCTTTTTTTTTTCCTTTTCCTTTCCTTTTCCTTTCCTTTTCCTTTCCTTTTTTTTTTTTTCTTTTTTTTTTTTTGTGTCTTCAAATGTAGCCATAAGTTACAAAGAATGTTCAAAGTCTTGTTTTTCACAATAGAATAAGGGTTAAATAATTAGAAACAGCACCACATATAGCATTGAAAGCAGTTAGTGTTTCTCATAGGATTTCTGAGTCTCATTCCAATAATTTATTTTTAAAATGTTTTTTCTTCTTTTACTTTTCCTGCTCTTCTAATTTTTGATATTTCACTGATTCTTTCTCACAAACTTAAGAAAACCAGTGCCAAGAACATCAGATGTCTTTAACAAGCAATTGGTTGTTTTGGGCAAAGGCATGCACCTCCCCTCTTTATGTGGTAGAATTTGAGGTTGTTTATACTGTCTAGCTTGAATTAATTTAGCTAATTTATTGGTGTAATAAGGGAAAGGCTGTTACTATACTTATCTTGTAACAAAATGTGGAAGTTAATAAATATTCTGAAGCAGAAAATACCTTCTTGCACATCTTTCTTGAGTCCTGTCAACACAAAGCCAAGATCCTCGTCAGCACAGCTTTCTCCCCTACAGGGATCTGGTGGCCCATCTGTTCCACTTCAGCTCTTTTCTGGTTTGAGGTTGAATGTATTCCTCCACCTGATGCTATACTTTCATCTGTGGCTATTTAGAACTGCTTAGCAGCAGAACTTCTTAACAACAGACAGTGAAAATCTCATATATGAGACAGAGCAGTATCTTTCTGATTCTTATATCTTGGATCTGCTCCTCTTCTTCAACAGAGTCCCTGTCTGTGATTCCTCAAATCCCAGCTATCTGAGATGTGGGTTATCTGCTCATCTTCCTGTCAAAGGGCAGTACTTCTGGAAGGATGTGGATTTTCTTATTATATGTGAGAAAGGATATTCACTATTCCACCTTTTAGTCATTTTTTACTGTGAGAAACCAGATGCAGATTTACCAAGGGCTGAATCTGAAAACATCAAAGCCTGCCAAGTGGCTATGCTGCTAACTGAGGCTATCTGAAGTGTCCTCAATATATTACCTCTATGAAACAGAAAAGTAGTACTATTTACAATGCTCAATTAACATAGTAACTTTAGTATTCATTAATCTTCATAAGTTGTTCCAAGTCTGCTACACTGAGAATGAGAAATAACAGTAGTAAAATTATCAAAGAAGGCTATATTGTTTGTTCCAGGTTCTTCTTCCTCAGACAATTCCCTTCAGTGGCTGTATTCTCTTTTGTGGAAACAATCCTCAGCTGAAGGTAGCTGAGGACATCATGGGGGGAAGGATAATTTATAAAGAGAACAGGTGAAGAAAAACACCAAGCAAAACCTTCTTTTGGAGCATAACCAAAGCTGAATCATATAAACAGAAAGAAAGGCAATAGAGAATAAAACACAACTGACAAAGATCAAGCAAATCATGTGGGTGAAAGTCATCACTTTGTGGGAAATGGAAAGCAGAAGGAAGTGACTATCAAGTATTCCCTTTATAATGGGCTGACATCACTCAGTTCTCTGCCAGACAAGGGTATCAAATTGTTTGTGTTCCCATTTTAGGGCAGTGGGGAAAGTCATACCTGGCTGTAAATTTTACTACCATTATGTTTTTGTTCTCTGGAGACTCTAGTCTGACAGCAGGAAGACAAATATTGATATATCAATGAATGAATATTCTTCTGGGTGGTGACCTTTGTGAATGCTCTTGTTCTACCCTAATAAATAGTAATCCAGAAAATTGTTGTCATTCAGTCTACTTCTGACAAACAAAAGGGAAAAAACCCAGACCTTGCTTCCTTAGTCACTGGATTATCAAGAGTAGTAGATTAGTGTATTGGGAAAGGAAGGAATAGTTTTATGAGGATTGGGGAATCTCTGAGACCTCATCACCATCAGTGACCTTCAAGACCTTCCTATGTGAAAATCCAGCTGGACACCTGCTTCTCCCACTCCCTGGTTTGCAACTCTTTACCTATTATAATTGTCTAAGCATATTATGTTCTCCAAAGAAACACTAAACTCCCTTATGTGAAAACTAAGCCATATGGAAAAATCATATTTCCCAGATAGTTGATCAAATATATTTCATATGTTTGAAAGACACTGTGTAGTTTAAACAGTGCTGGCTTGAACTCATACCACATAAATTTTTTTGCTATGGAACAAGATATGTTATAAAATGAGTGAGAATATGAAAAAAAGAAAAAGATTTAAAGGCTGTATTATTATACAAAAAAAAATTACTTAGTTTCATATCAAACAGAAATTGTGGTAAGGAATTTAGGTTATTTTATAGATGATTAGGTTATTTTGTGAATGATTCTGGGGTAGTGCAAACACAAAGCATGTGGAAATATATATTGCAAGCCCATTTACTAAGGAAGAGCAAAGAGTTTTGTGGTTGCAGGCTTGGAAAAGCTGGGTTCATTTTCTGATTGAGGCACTCAGGCACTGTTACCCATCCACTGGGGTTATCCTCAGCTCGAGTTCTCAGCTGTAGAGCAGTGAGAGCACTGTTTCCTACACATGTCACAAGGAGGAAAGAAATCTATCACCAGAGGCATGACAAAATAGAGTATCTAAGTGCCTTTATAGATCAAGTCCCATTCTGGCTATATGTCTGAAAAATTTACTGTGATTTTTAAAAATTAATAAAAATTAACATTAGCTTTGTCAAGGTATGATAAATCTAAGCCCCAAACAATTTGAGGAAAATAACACTTAATAAGAAGATTTCTAGGAGACATTGAAGTTTTTTAAAAAGTGATTTTTCAGTTCATTACTCTTTCCCTACAAAGAGCTGTACCATTTCTTGTAATATTAAAAGAAGCCCATGAAATGAAAGACCATTCATAAAAGGAGATTAAGAAAAACATACATGATTTTTAATAAAATATTGAAGTAATTTTGGCTGTCTCTATAATAAATTTTAAAAGCTAATGTTTGATAAGGATCTAATAAATAATTCTTCAATTTAGTTTAAAAAATTATTTGACTTTTTATGGAAGAGGTACTTTTAATCTACTAGTTATGAACAAACGCCAAGATAAATAATCACTGTGGTTTCAAATATATACAGATGTGTTCCCTCTTTCAGTCATCTGTTATTCCATTCCAATCCCAAATTCTGATTGTGGGCAATGTGCTAAATGTTCACATATATACACTGACATCCACTGCAGCCTTCACCCCCATCATGGAAAATACACAAGCTCATACACAAAACAGTGAATCCCTGAAGATATTTTGGAAGTTACATAAGTAGGAAGAACAATGCATATAATAAACAACAAAAAGCAGTACTAATTTTTATTGATTCGAATCATACTTCTAGAAACAAGGTGGCTACTTACATAGTTTTAATTTGATTATTCACTGAATTCAGTTGTTTTTAAAGAGCTGTTAGAGTGAATTAGGAAGACATTAGGCTGCCCCGTGCATGCAGGATCAGGTTTATTTTTCTTTCTAGTTATTCCTCATAGGGGTAATGGGAAATAAGGCATAATCAGTATGATTTTTAAAGAAGACTTATCACAGCTGTCATCATAATTGGTTTCCCATCATGCTTATAAAAATAAAATGGATAATGATAGAAGCAGTAAAATCCTATTTTTTGCATTGTTCTACAGAGTTTCAGCTGTGCAATTGGTTTTCTCACAGTCTTCAGTGAAAACATCTTTGGCATTTCATAAGACAATGCTCAGCAATAGCTCGTTAGCTGTTGTGATAAAGCAATTATTAGACTAATCAGTAGTATCTCAGTATTGTCTGGTGGTTCTTCCCAGCTGACTATTGTATTGACCTGCTCTTTCTTGCTTTAGGCTGTAATTACCATTTTGATACAGGCCATCTTCTTACTTGTGCATTGTGTGATTAAATATTGTAATTCATAAGTCTATTTAAAATCTTACAATATGCACCAGTAAATAAAAACTAGCACTGAATGCTACATAGGAGTTTTAGATATCTGTTATCTCTTAATAGCTGATAGTTATGATTATCTATTTACCTGCAAAATACTTCTCAATGTGGAAACATAGAGTATACTTTAGGGTCTTATATTTAAGGATTAGATTATTCCATTTGAAGCAGAACAGTTGTTAAACTACAGCAAATATTATTAATGCTGAAACAAGAACCAAATTAGCATTTAAGCTAAGCAGAAATACATTCAGAATATCTGACAGATAGAATACAATTAGCAAACTTCAGAAGAAATTAGAGGCCAGAACTACCATATGTAGGGTAGAAAACAATGCCTAGGTGAATCTTCTAATGTAATTATTTAAAGGAGGCCAACAGAGGATGCATTACTGAAGGAGATTATTCTGGGGAATTATCATTGAATTTGTTTGGGATTTTTTTTTTTCTTACATTGAATTTTGACCAGTGTTTCAGACAGGTCGTTGGGCAGGATGGACCTCTGGTCTGATCCAGCACACTTGTTCATTATGCTCTTACATTATGAGGAATTATTAAGAATGAATTCTTGAGTCCTAATAGAGAAGGTTTACAACTTAGAATTTATAGAATTGTAGAGTAATTTAGGTTGGAAAATGTCTTTTTTGAAGTTCAACTGTAAACCAAAGCTGCCAAGTCCACCACCAATCCACGTCCCTAATAATTACCTCTACAAGTCTTTTAAATACCTCCAGGATTATGACCCAACCACTTCCCTTTGAAGCCTATTCTGAATTTTGACAACCCATTCAGTGAAGACATTTTTACTAATATACAGCCTAAACCACCATTTATTTGATGAATCAGACAAATAAAGATACAAAGATACACATACTTCATAAAAATTATACAGAATTTACCATGTTATCCAGAAGGATATTCAGTCCAGTGTGAGGAAACCTTGGTTTACAGTACCTTAGTAATAATCCACAAGCTAATTAACGTGTTGCAGATTTATTTCAGCCTCTCAAAGTTCTAACATGATTATGTTTAACTCTAACTGAATGAAGAGCCCTAAACATATCCAAACAACCTACATTTCCACATTCCTCCAGAAAGAGAAAACTGTCCTTGAAAACTTAAATCATTAGGTATCCTTATGGGGAACACTAGGAACAAAGTTCCTCTGTGAGCAGGTTATCTCCTTACTACCCCTGAAGAACAGTTTGCACTTTCCTCTGAAGTACCTTGTACTCTCCTCTGAAACATGGAACTGAATGACACACATCAATTATTTAAGACAGTACTGTACTTTCTATATTGATACATTCTTATAAAGTGTCATTTCCAGGAAGATACTGAAAAAAGAAAACTCAAATTTGAAACAGTTGGCTTAAAATTCAGTCTGAGCTCTTTTTATTATGTGAAAATATCCTTCTTGGTAATACTAGAAGCTTATACTCCCTAGAGGTGTTTATATGAAAAACTGACAGTTCTCTTTAGTTTTCTTCTCCAAGTCTATTTCAAACATCAAGATCTTCTGCAGAGATCTAGGGGGTCATTGTATGGTGTTGAAAGAGTTGTCAGTTACCTTTCTGAGTGACCACAAACTGGCACACAATTCTAGAATGAGAAAAGAAAAGTAAGCTTTTATGTGAATCAAATAGGGAGTTCAAATTAACATTTCTTGCTGTTATACATAAAATTCAAATGCAAATCAAGGCTAAAACATGTCTTATTTATAGCAGTTTCATGTTATTAGAAATGCAGCACTGTTTCTGCACCTCCTCCTATTAATTTGCGTCCAAAACAGGTTTACATACAGAGCCTGACTTTGAATGCCTCAAGCCATTGCTTTTAGTGGCTCGTGGCAGGAAATGCAAATCCTGGCTTGATCCTGTTCCATTAAAGACAATGGTGGAATTTTCAAGAGCTATGATGGAAGCAGATTTCACTCATTTCCAAGAACTTTTCCTGGTTTTTAGCAGTTCATTATGCCTGTGATACTCAAATGAACTGGAAGAGCCCCATGCATGTGAATGTACCCCTTTATCCTCCTAATAGAAAACTGTGTCTTTAGAGGATACCAGTGAGTGTAATCACTTCTTATATTCATTATGGAAATATTTGATATTTTTAATTCTCTTATGGTGATTTGGATAAATCCTTCTGGAGATCTCTGGTGTTGGGGTAAAATCCTGGCTTGAAGGAGTGACAGAGGTAAAATACTGCAGGCTTCATCAGGATTATCTGTCTGATAGGAGTCACTGGAATAAAGGATTATAGATGCAATTACTTGGCACTAGCAAATTAAATTCCACTTTGGGAAGTCAGTTGAAGTGAGGAAATAGTAGTACACTGCCTTGCCTTGAGAAAGTGAGTAAGTATGCCTCAACAGATCACATTACCTCTGTGATACATGTGCTGGTTCTACTATATAAATCTAACTGACCCAGCTAGTCTAAGAGCCAAGGTTTAACAGTTATACAGTCCATTCTATGGACTTGGTAAGTATTTTATTTCTTGGTGGAGTTTATTTTTAACTGACCTGCAAGGAACACAAAAAGACTCAATGCTTGTAATAGAAGCAACATTTATACTTGTGACAAAATAGAAAACAATGTTTCTAAATTTAGAAATAAAATAAAACAAAATAAAGTAAAATAAAATATAGAAGATAGTGAGACTTGAAACTGCATTTTGTCCTCATTTCCTATTTATATTAAAATGATGGGGTTTTTTTCTCAATACAAAGCATGCAGATATTATATTTTGGTGTTTTTCATTTCCAACTACAGACCACCTCTAAATCTTTAATGATCCTTGAAAGATATGTCATGATTTACACAGATATTATAAGCAAACTATAATTTGTGATGGCATCACACCTGGAAGTATCCCTGGAGCTTTATTTAAGGTTTCAGCTTCTTCCAGATACAAGAGCTAAAATAAGGGGATTTACTGTTAACAATAGTTCCTAATATTTGCAGAAATACTTTTCTGTCAGGCAACACTGACAACATATTGTCAAAGAGCAGTGGATGCCAAACAGGAGAATTTCTAGGAGACAAAGAAACATTATATGCCAAGTGTGCCTGTGATCCACTCTGTGTCCAGAGAAGATTTTTCAGCTGCATTATGTCAGATATTTTGACAAGCGACCATGAATTTAACTACAAGTAGTTTAATTTTTCTGCATTGAGCTGTTTCTCCCCCTCCAGCTTGTGAAGATCACAGATACATATGTAAAACATTCATCACAGCTTGAGGCCCTGTTATATTCAATTGCTTTACACTGGCATCGAAGTGTTTAGCTTTCATAAGTAACATTTTGAGCCATAGTGAATAGCACAAGGATTGAAGTTCATACCTTTCAGTACCCTGACTGTCTGATGGATTCCAGTCAACAAAAATGGTGGTGGAGCACAGAGCTTTATTTATTTGGGTGAGGATCTAGCTAAGTATACTGGCTAGCATTAAAGACAAAAAAATACAACTTGCTGATTTCTAGAAGCATCGGCATGTTTACAAGAGTGGTGTGTGCACATCTTTCATTAATAAAGGGAAATAGAGTGAAAAATTCCACAGTGCTCTAACAGATCCAGATCAGTTCCATCCTTTAAATTTCAAATACCACAGAAAAAAAATCACTTCTCCTTAACTATCTAGAATGCAAAACAGCACAATCAGTCTTTTTCATCTGTACTGGACATCAGACATCTGTTAAACTTGGGCAAGAATTGAGTCTATATTATCTTCACATAGAACAGCAACTAAAAGTCAGCTTAAATGAAGAGACACAAATGAAGCGAGAAAATGTTCTAATCCAGGACACCTTAGGAAAAGCAATGTGTGATTAAGACACAAATAATTAGAGAAGAATGGGCTTAAGCTGGTGTATCATTCAGGACCTCTGATAAGCATGCAGATGTTTCAAAAACAAAGTCCAGCGAGGTGAGAAGCTTTTCATTATGCTCATTGAGTTTTATTTCACTTGTAATTTTTTTGTAGTGCAGTCACTAAAACAACTACCTGACATGGCTGAAGTTGTAATATTTTCTAATTTGTTTTCAAAATGGAATTTTAATCACAGTCTAGCAATTTATTTTAAGGCACTGTAAAATTATTTGTTGATTAAAAGCTGATACTTAAAATCTTTAATTTGTAGACAAAATCATAAAGCCCTGAAAATAGAGCTTTAGAATAAAAGTGCTGACCAAACCCTTACAAAAATAGCAGCAGTGGTCCTGCTATAATAATAAAATAACAAACAGAAGAGGTGAGTAAAGCCTTCTTCAGAGGAACTGGCACAGACCATCTGTTTGTTCTGATTTATGGAGCTATTCAGTGTAGTATTGTTCAGCAAAAGCAGTTTGTAGGAATGTGTGCTTTCTGTGTAGTGCTACAAGCCCAGAAAAAAGTGACATATGAAACTTAAGGGCTTAAGGAAATGATCATTGCAAAACATAGCTGAAATGTCTGTATTTCTTTTGTCTGCTCTTTTCCTCTCCTGCCCGCAGCTATAGCAAGAAATGAGAAGTTCAAGTCATATTTGTTATTTACTTGATGTAGTAGATCTGACAGAATTACCATAGTCTTTGTATCCTTTTTCCATGCAGAAACATGCATCTCCATTTGCCTCTGCATAAACAAACATAATTCACAGTAACATGCTTACAAGAAAAGATGACCATGAAACTCGCAGAGAAATGAATACAATATTTTTGGATAAAGCATAAAAGTAATACAGGCTGCAGGGGTACCCCATGTTGAGAGCTGTAAAGAAGAGTTTTGTTCCCAAGGCAAAGCATCAGATTTAATTTACACCAGGCTGTAAGGTGGAATGGCCTGAAAACCTACTGGGCCTGTTCATGAAATCAGATTCATCCTTCAAAAGCTGTCCCAAGTGCCTCAGATGCAGCTTGGTGGAATGTGGCCCTGCACAGGCAGACCTGGCAGGCTCACATGTGGGGAGAGGGCCAGAGCTTTATTTTCATGAGGTCGTCTCTGATTAAGGAAAAAGTGTTTTAATTCTGTGCACATTAATTCATAGGAACTGTTTGGTGTACATTTACCTTTTTATTTCAACATCATCTAAACTGGGCCAATCAAACTGGAAGCAAGTTGTGCTTTTAAAGTACTGTTGGTTTATCATAGGCTTTCAGAAGGCAGAAAACTGACTGAATGTGGAAGACAAGTGACCTCAGGTGATTAAAAGCAATTCAGGAAGGGTGTTTGAGCCTCCTTGGCTGCAAACACCAGGTTCACCTGACTGCCCTCAGGAGCCCTAATGACCCAGCCCACTCCAGGGCTCATCCCACCTGCCCACAGCCCAGACCCAACTACAGCCCCTGGCACTCAGTGCCTGCCCCAGAGAGGCTGCAGGACTCCATCTCCAATCCCACACAGCCCTGCCCATGGGCTGTGCCAAAGCAGATCTACATGTGGGCTGATGTCAGGGGATGTGCCTGAAGCCAGGGGCTGGAGCTGCCCCAGCTGTCCCCTTGCCTGCCCTGTCCTGGATGTGGGGGTCAGGCTCTGGCTGGAAGGTCCTCAGAGACACCTTATTGCTTCCAGAAGATTTCCATCCCTTAAAACTCCCTGACAGGAATATTCTTGCATGGTACCTCATGCTTCAATGAAGACACATTTTTGCTGTGCACCAAGGCCTGATTTTATACCTGTGGATGAGAATGGGATGTTTTTAGGACCAGTACTAACAGATGTCACAAGAGTAGAAGGCATGATACTTTGACTGGAGGGTCTGCACACAAAAGCAGCTCAAGGAGGGCTGGTCATCAGAAATTAGGTTCCCCAGATGTGTTGAAGAAGACAGTAACCTTCAACAAGGACTGTAGAAACCATATAATGACTTTTTCAGGTTAATATTGAGGCAAGCAGAAACCCTGAGGGGTGAAAAACTAAGAAAGCAAGCTGAGAGAGAAAGGGAATTTGCTTTCTTAACCTAAGTGAAACTTTTTCAGTTTGGCTACAGCTTCACTAGAGCTTTGGGATTTAGCTCAGATCATCCTGAAGTTCTCCGAAATGTCAACCTTTTATAAATTCTGGGACAGAAAGGTCCCAAATAAGGCCTCTTCTCCAGTTTCTAGTTTTTCTATGAAGCTCCTCCAACCTTTCATGCAAGTATTTAAGGGAAGCAAAGAAGCTGGCTGAGTCACTAATACTCTGATCTGCTTGTATCCTGTTACTGAGCATTCTAGGGATAATAGTCCCTTTGTTTTATGCTTTGGAAAAAACATCAAAACTTTGCCTGCCATTAAATGGATGTTTGATGGGGAGCTCAGTGAATGTGACCTGTAAGGAAAAAGAATAGTGTGTTTCACCCTTCACAGAGGAAACATTTATAACAATTTATAGCTGAAGCCGCCAAACGTACTCAGAGACGCGCTAGAATTACATCTAGAGCCTCAAATCCTTCAGAGAAAAGAGGATTTCATCCCGGTGAAAGCTGGCTGTTTAAATGTATATCTACCCATCTATGCATTTGTATATAAGAACAAATAAGCATAAAATGCAAAATGTTTCTTCTTTCCTCCCACTCATTGTCATCGAAGGTGGCCCCTAGGCATTGCACGTTCCTGGCAACGCACGGAGTAGGAACAGAGGACACTGATTTTAGCTGTGCTCTGCAGGGAACTCTAGCAAAAGACACAGTGTGGCTGTATCCAGAAACAAGGGTCTTCCTCTGTGAGTATTTATAAGCTGTGCACTGGGCACAGAAATACAAAATTACTGCTCTTTCAATTAGTGGATTCATGGCTTGCCATATTAATTTTTTCCCTTTTGTGTTTGCAGCAATTTTTGTAACCCACTGAGTTGCTTGGCTGCTGCTGAGGGCTTATTTCCATTTTCAGAAAACAGTAGTAACCATAAAATATCCTTACAAAATTCTTTTGAACCAGACTCCTCTATCCTTGCTCTACAAGAAGGAGCATGGGTGAGGCTGAACGGATTAGTGATGGCTCAGTACTACTGGTTGTTTCTTCAGTTCTCTATGTGCCAAATGGAAATAATGATAGTTCCCTTCCTCCCCTTCTTGTCTGGTGAATTTAAACTTCATGCTTTCCAGGACAGCCATTTGTCTTATTAGCTGTTTGCACAATGCTTAGTGCCACAGCATATTACTTTTAGATGGAGCCCCTAAGCACTTCCAAACAGCTGCTAAGTTTACCTAAGGATACAAGGGTATGTTGGTAACAGACAGAACCTGATTTATTCCACTTGCTTTCTGTGCAAGCCCGCTTCCAAAGGGAAGCAGCATAGCTGTCCTAAGCCATTAACATTGCACAGAGAGAAATTTCATCAAGTACAGCAACTTGTTCATTTTCACATGGTTTCCAGGCTGATTTACAGTTTGGTTCATGGGCAGAGTGGAGAGTGGGGGTGTGTGTATATGTGTGGCTTTATCTGCACAAGCTCAGCAGCTGTGCCAAAAGATAGACTGAAGATATGTTCATGCCTTTCATTTCAGGCTTATTAGTTTGTAGTCTTCAAAAAAGAAACAAAAAATGCCATTAATAAAAATAGCAATCCTTCTGGCCTAATAAACAGAGCTCATGCACATTGATAGCATTATATTGGCAACAATGCACTCCATATGCTCATGAAGGTTACAGGGCACATTTCCGTGTAAACAGTCAAGACACTGAACTTCAAATATTTGGAAGAAATGTTTATTTAACAACTGAATACATGCTAAAAGAAATAATTTACAGCAGCAGTTTCATTACACTTTCTCTCCAGTTTTCTAGTTCCCATCTGAATTGAGGTGATAAATACAGAAGTGGAATTATTTACTGCCCAGTGAGCAATGCGTTTAAAGAATAAGCGCACAACTCAGACGCCGACATAGCAAATAAACCACCTTATCACCTGTGTGGCAAAATCTTGCATTTTAGTATTTTGCTGAATACACCGAAATGGAGTACCTCTAGATAACAGTACTTTACACTGTACCTCCTTATCTAGTCGAAAATATTTACATCTCTTTTGACTAATGTGTAGGTAGCAAAAACTGAACTATTAAACACATACCATTGATATTCACTAAATAATACATAAAAAGGAACAGTAAATGCGCATTCACATGCATTTAATTTAATTTTTTTACATAGTGACTTTATTGGGTCATGAAGATCTAACTTTGTTTTGCAAAGATGCACATTTTCTCAGTTTGATGTTATAGTTTAACATGTTATAGTTTAACCATACAGTTTTTAGGAGCCATAGAACGAATTCCCATTTCAGTGATCTGTGCAAGTGCAAAGCGTAGATGAGTAAGAATAAGATTCAATATACTTTTGTTCCTTGCAGATGGGTATCTTAAAACAAATGAAAATAGATCTTTCTGCTTATAAATGAAATCCTTTATTTCTCTCCAGCTTAAACACAACTTTTTACTTACTTTTTCTAAAGTGTACAACTAGAAGTTTAGAGGGTTTTATTGGCCATTTACAGAAATACCATTTTAATCTTTACTTTCCAACTTTATGTTGTTTTAACCAATAATGACATAAATGGGAGTATGAATCTTAGTGAAGCTGCAGGGCATTTTTCTATACTTAATTCATTAAGGCCTATGCTCTTTGAAAAAAGTTCATTTCACATCAGTATTAAATGTTGCTTTAACTTGACCATAACATGAACCTAAAAATCAAAAATTTCCACTGTTGGCTTGATCTTTTGCCCTCTTCTTTATATAAACAAATATAAAAACTTAAACAAGACTCCTCATGTCAGTGAGGTTTGGGTTGAAGTTTTTAAGATATGATCATATCAATTGTTCAATGAGACTGCCAGGTCATGGTAAAAATGTTGCAACTTCCATAATTTTGTTCCTACAGATTATCTTTCTCAGTATAGAAAAACATATCTTAGAATTCTGACTTAATTTAATATATTTCCACTTTCAGGCATTGTGAAAGAGAATGGTTTTGGGTTATTTTTTTTGTAGCAAGTTACTATAGAACCAGTTGCTATGAACATGGAAGAGAAAAAAAAGTAGATTTTACAGATTCCATGAATCTATAAAAAAGGAAACAAAGCGATTGGGGTCTATTGAAATTGATCTGTATTTTTCCCACTGAATTCTCTGAGGTTCATTTTAAAACTGTTTCCTTTTGTAAGAAAGAGAATTGTAGTAACTTGATGGTACAAAACAGCCCTTCACAAAAGGCTAAGGAATGTTCTGTGATTAAAATTAAATCATTCATTTGACAACAGTGCTCAGAAATTAACCATAAGCTGAGCTGAAAAATTAGTACTTATGTACAGAAAAGCACATAGCTGAACATGTGTTTTAATTCATCCATATTCAGCACATCATGAAATAATGTGAATTTAACAGCATACTGAAGTTCACAAGTCAGGTTAAACATAAGAGAGACTTAAAGCTGCTTTAAAAATAAATTCCCAAGTGCTTTCTTAAATCATGGCCCTACAGCTTTGTCCTGGCCTATTCAATGCCATTTTTTTCTGAAGAATTAAATGACAAAAAAAATTCCTGCAAGTTCATCCCCTCCAAAGGATTCAAAGGGGACTGAAGTAACTCGGCTGTTAGTGAAAATCCAATTTCTACTGAGGCAAGAAGCCAAGGCTTCCTAAGCAGAAGGATACTTGAATTAGTGAGTGGCAAGGAGACTGGGGCACATTGTGAGAGATGCTGTCACAGCAGTTGTGTTATATTGTATCTGATAAAGCTGGTTGATAGTGTAGCAATGAATTGATAAATTAAATTCTACAGAGTGAATAACGACAAAACAGGATCAGTCATCAGTGCAGACACACTTTTGTATAAAAGCTCCTTTAGCAAACTAAGGATTTTGTTCTAGTAATTTTCCCCACAATGACATTACTTGAAATTATGTCATTTACAGACTCTACCAAGGTAAAATATGGGAGGCTGGAGAAAGATGATCTCAAAAGAACTGGACACCATAGAACTGGGGACCAAAGGCACATCTGTGCTGAGGTGAATAAATCCACTACTTATAACCCTAACCTGACACTCATGATGCAAGTACATTGTCTGTTTTACCCTGTTGCTCCTGTATATAGAATAAGACAGAAGTGCAGGACCAAATTTTCTGTTAGTATAAACTAGTCTTAAACTGAGCTTCACCAATTAACTACTTCAGCAGATTTCACCCACAGATAAAACTGTCCCTCAGATCTCAAAACAGGGAGCTGGCTTTGGGGTTGTTATTTACATGCCCTAGTGCTATTTCTTTGCATTTTGGTGATCTGGCCCACAGAAAGAACAGAGCACTGAGAGTCAGTAGTGTGGACAAATCTCTACCACAGAGCTGGAGAGCTGGGAACACAACTCCTTAAACTGAATGTGAGCTTTGCTCATGGATATATGGCAGTCTATGAGCATCAGTATTTAAATATTAGCATTCACAAATACGAACCAAGAAAGCAAGAGTGTAATTAGCAGAGGGTATTTTAATGCTATTTGTTTTTTTAATTAAAAAAAATATACAACTGAAAATCAATGCTCTCCTCTTCATTGGTTCAATCTATAGCAAGATATTATACAAGTTGAATAATTTCAAATACCATACTTAGAAAAACAGAATGCAGAATACTTCCATGCTATACAGTGACTTTCATGTTAAAATAGCTTAATTTTAAAATTGCTTTGAAGTTACATGTCATATAGATGACTGACAGGGGAGGAGGTTAACTGCAGTGTGACCAGCTCCCCTGGAAGTTTTCCCAAACAAAAGAGTAAAGCAGCTCATAAATGGAAGTTGTCTTTTTTCCCTCTAAACCAATAATTAGAAAGTACAATATTTCTAAGACAAAAAGTCTAATCTATCTTAGAAAGGAGCTAATGTTTGCTGCATATTTTTTCATGGTACATTTAAATTATACTTTTAATAAAATACATCTTTAGATCAAAGCTGAAAGAAGTCATCAGTAGTAGGCCAGTGTACTCCACATTTTTTTTCTTCCAGATGATGGATGGCTTATGTTGTTCAGATTTCCACAATCAATCTCATTCAGTATTGTTTTTCCTCTTCTAGCACATATAAACAGGAGAACTGGTAGACAAAACAAGAACAAAATCTTTGTGTCCAATCACGTGTTTAGACGTTCATCAGCTTAATGAGTTCATGCAGTTTTATATAAGTCTAGAAATGGTAGCGCTGATGATGAAAGGTGGTGCTTGTTTTTCTTTTCTGTAGATGACAGCATGAAATACAGCATTTTCTTTATATCTCCATCAAAAGAGAAAGCAAAACTTGCCTGCTGAATACTTGCAGAAGTTTTTGAGCAATAAGCTAGGTCCAGCTGAGTTATCATCCTTGAAACTCTGGTCTTTCTGATCTTAGAGCAGAGAGGAAGGACTTGCTAGGAAAGTTAGAAATGGATTTTATTTAAACCTAGTGGAAACTGTTTGAACTTTCCACTCTTGTAAACATCCACATAATGCCATGAAAAAGTTCATGAATATTGCATTTTTTTCCAGTTATCTGTCTATACAAGTTTCTACTTGGATGAGGTTCCTAGAGGTAATGTAGCTCAGACACTACGCGGTGCCCTCTCAAATTCATGGGTCCTCCTGTTTCTACCTTTTTTGTTCTCCTGTAGGTGCTTCCACTTATTTGTGTTCACCTGCGCGTTGGCAGGCCTCTGCCGGCGCTGTTTGCGGTCTCTTTTCCAAACCTGCTCACAGAACTCATCCATCGTGTTGAGGTTGGGGTGGTTGATCAACTGCATGAAGTCCCTGTACCAGATCTTCTGGCTGGGGGTCATGCTGTTGGTCGCATCCTTGGTCTTGGCGCCGTCGCCGTCCTCTTCCTTATGGAGCAGCTCTTCCAGGTGGTCGCTGTCGATCACTTCAAGGGTCACCTTGAGCAAGGTTTGCATGAAGCCGTGCTCCACCGCGTGGCAGAAATAGACGCCGGAGTCTCGCCGCTGAAGGCTTCGCAGCAACAGGCCCTGCTCCGTCCGGATCATGTGATCATCCACTTTTATCTGCAGCGGGAAAAAGTGGTAATGTCGATAGTTATTCTTCTTATATGTGCCACAGTATCCTCTAACCATGCTACTTCTTTACTACTGCTCCTTTTAACGGGTAAAACTTGGCCAAAAATTCCGAAACCCACAAAAGTGGAAAACCCTTTGCCAGTCATCTGTAATCATGAAAGGCTCAAATAGTCTGGAAAAACTGATATAATGCCAAGAGTTTGGGGGATTAGGAATTACTCCTTAGTAACTACTGCTGCTGAACAAAGATCTGTTTCAACTCAGTCAGATGGAGTTGCTGGAAAGATTACAGAAGATCTGAGCCTGTAATCAGCAGAGTCAACATGGATTCATTTGGCTGTATTACTGAGGTCACATTCACCATTATCTTTTAATCATACCTAGATCCATTTGCAGGAAAGGTTCTTTGTCTTCCTGTTCTTCCTTACTACAAAAGCCCTTATACATAGAAGTGGGTTCTCCCTAAGTGGAAAATTTATGAACAAGCAACTAAGGATTAAATTTCAAACTTTTAATATTCAAAAGGAAGCTGTTCAAAATATTGTTTTTTTCTGAATTAATTCACACCTAGAATGTAACTTCATTCTCTGAATACACATGTTGCTGCAGACAGAAAAGGCACAAACCTGTTTGCTGTTCTCTCATTGAGAATAAATTCTTAATAATTTACTACTTATGCAAACAAACAAAACAAAAATATTTAAAGCAGCTAATGTAACTATTCAGAACATGCTTTAAATATATGTCTGTATATTTACAAATACTTTAACGCAACAAACAAGTTTTCGTTTCCTAGCCTGACCTCTCTACCTACCAGAGTAGATTATTCTCTTAACATATGTGTGACCTGACTTGAAACGACTTGAAAACTTGGGTGATGAACAACATAGGAATGTTGGTGACAAGAGAAGGAGAAAAATAAAGTATCAGTTTAGTATAATGGAAACAGAGAAAATAAGTGGTTTTGCCTCTATGAATATTGCTTTTGATGAAAAAAAGGTAGAAATTTTCATACTCTTGTGTCCACTACAGTTGTTGGTTCTTCATTCTGACCCTGTTACCTGCAGTAAAGTCTCAGAGCATGCGGCATGTGGGATGCTCCTGCCAGACCAGGCTTCAGCCAAACAATATGATTAGGGGAGAGCAGTTACACTGTTTCTCAAAGGCAATTCTAAGGCCTTTGTGATATTTAAGTTCATAGAATCTTTGTGTGATGTTTCAGGTGACAGACAGAAGGTTAGCTTTTCTGTTTCTGGGATCTCTGATACAAACCAGTGTGCTTTGCAGGGAGTCTGAGCAAGGAGAGGATATGAATGTTTGCTGTTGAAACAATCTGTAAAACGCATCAGGGAGCTTACGGGATTTTATGGTATAAGAGTGAGAATATGCTGAAGAACAATGGAAATCATATATTCCAGAGAAGTTCTGCTCAACTAAGATTATTCTGTGAAGGACTCTGATTTCTATAGAGAAAATTACTTGCATCTCTTTGTTTTTTTTTCTACTGTACCTCTTCTTTGCGATCATCGTTTTGCTTCTGGAATTGCCAGTAGACTACGGCACGCTGAGATTTCGGACTGCACTCAAGGAAAGTGCTGCTATTCTCTACTCCATAGATAATCTTTTCCTCCAGGGTCTGACCACTTGGATTATCTGTACGTTATGAAAGAAAAAGAAAAGAAAAAAAATTAACAGGAAACTAACCCTTAATTGCTAAGTAATTTCTTTGGTTAGAATTTGAGCTCCCTTAAATAAAGATTAAAACTTTAAAAACCTTTCCCCATATCAGTATACCAATTGAAAAATCTCCATCAACACCTCTATCTTTGTGAGGACTCCTGGTAAGTTTTTTGGTTTACTGTGTTTTGGGTTTCTTTTATTGTATTTTAAATCCTAACAGCTGTTAACATCTCAATATGTGAAGTTAATGAATTTAATTGTGAAATTTTGTGTAAGCCTCATTATTATTCATCAAGGAAAACATCTAGGACATGACAAGAATTTTTAATAGCAAACTGTATGCAATGAGAAAACTCAGGGTGTAGTTGCACAATGTTTGTAATGATGCCTCCTGGGCTCTACGGATATAATACTTTAGAGCAAAGTAATAAAACATGAGGCTATTTAAAAGTAGAATAATGTGTTTAGATTATATGGCACTGCAGTTTGCTGAAGCTGTTAATGACCAGGAATAATGTTTTTGAGGAAACGATCTTCAATTAATCATTTCCTCTTATACTGATATTATTTATGACAATGTAATGAGGTTAATAAACCAGACATTATGGGAGGAGAAAAAGAAAGTTAAATAAATTACTTCCTTTTGTAACAACAATGTTTCAAGATATTCATCAACTTGCTGGAAATATCACATAGCTATAGGACTTTTATGGTATTTGATTCTTCTCCAACACCGCCGAGGCTTTAAGGCATTGTGTTTCAACTCTCCACCTTAGCTCTTTAAAATGCTGGTATGGACTTCAGTGGCAACAGAACAATAATCCTGAAGAGTAGATGAGGAGGAAGGGGTGGGTAGGATATTTAATACTGTGTTGACTTCATTGGGTTTTCTGACTCCTTGTCATTCTTTGCCTTTCTTTCCATTTTTCACATTTGATTTTTAGCACTGGAAATCTTTAAGGAACTAGTTTTGATATGTGTTAACAGGGAAGCTGTGTGTATTTAAAACCTGGTCAGAGAAATCCTTTGTCCAGTTTTGTTTGCTCCCATCCGTGCCTCTCTCATACTGGCCATGCTGGTTAGCAAACACAGGCTGTTTGTTGCAAAGGTAAAAGTAAAACTGAGCTCCTGGCTTACACTGATACAGAATCACATATGAATTTCAGTAATGACTTTCAGCCCTGGGAGAAGATGGCAGAAGGGATGTGGAACATAATAAGGACTGGTACTTGCCCAGTTCTCAGAAAACATCAAATGGCCTATTAACACTAAATAAATAGGAAATGGTTTTGCTTGCCTTCCTCTGCTGGACTGTGGGTCTTTTAAGCAAGTGACTAGGGTGTTCTATTAAAAACCAAGTGAGACAATTTTTATGATATCTCTCATAAACCACATTCCCCTGAAGAATGTTAGTACAGCTCTGGGTCAGGAAGATAGGGAGCAGTGGACGAATTATTAGGAAGCAAAGGTGCAAGAGAAGGATAAGACAGCTGGAATAGAATATAGCCAAGGTGGTGAGATCTGAGATGGAGCACAGGTGAATTTGTATCATTGAAACAGAGGAACTGAAGTATGTGAAGAGATTAACTGAATAAAGTTAGAAGTGATAAGATAAGAGTTGGAAATGAGAGCGATTGTCTGATAACTGATGGGTCCAGATTTAACACTGTGAATGGCTGACTGATGTACTGAACTCTTCTGTTCCAGATTAGATGCTCTAATCAAGGAACAAAATTCATATGGCTAATCAGGCAGTCAGATATCCTCACATAGTTAGAGAGAAGGTGTGTGATATCTGAACTGGGATCCACAACAGACAGCACATACAGGCCTTCTGCATAAGACACAATAGAAAATATCCCCTTTTATAGCTTGGGACACATGTGCTACTGCCCTGGTGATGTGTTTCTGTGAAACAGTGATTTACAGGCTTCCATACTAAAGAATGGAAACCCAGGGATTTCACCCTAGGATTCCTCTCCCAGGCTCTTAGAATTGTAATTGCAGAATGGCCCAACTTCAACAGCAATCTGACAATTTGTGTGTTTGTATTGGAAGTAAGAATATCAAGTCAAATTTCTAAGCCTAAGTGAACTTTGAGTCCTCATCTCCAGCATCTTAAAAGAGGATTTAACCAGCAGGGGGATTGCAGCACCACTTCATTAATTTTCCTGAACATGGCTTAGTTCAAGCGAATTACAGAGGGGCAGAGCACGTTACGCTGTTCTCATCAGATCCAAGGGAGGCAGTTTTAAAAATCATAAATATTAGTATAAAGGACAAACCCAGGTATTTCTTTGGTAAAAGTCCTATGGCCCATGAGTAGTAGCATATTTTTAAGTATCTAGAGAAGCTTCTGCTGGAAAACTGAGGTACCTAGGATGTTCTTGGTATCTAAGCATCTAGTGACAAGATTTTTTAGAAACTGTGCACTCTGACACCATTTCAAACTTCTGTTTCCTTGGATCTGGTCTATGACACTCTAGTGTGTTACAGAACACCATGGAAAGTGGGTGAAGTACTCTTTAAATTTCTGCACAGCTGCAGAAAACACAATATGGGTGACAGACACTCAATGAGAGAGGAAGTCTTTTAGAGATCTTTCATTTTCCATTTCCATGATTGGAAGGAGCAGAAGGCAGGTTCAGAAATGTCTGTAAAGTTCATGTACCATTGAGCACGTGGAGTACACGAAAGTAAGCAGTGATGGAATAATCACAGGATCAGAGTGCAGCTTTGGGACTGAGAAGCTGAAGAGACTGGATGGAAGAATGAAAGTTTAGGAAGTTCAGAAAAGCAGCTGGAGGAATTAGGAAACTATAAGAAGCCATGAAGTTGGTAATGAAATTCAGCCCAAAATCCTGTCTGAGAGCAGTAATTCCCAAAATGAGCCCAACAGCAGTATCAGTTTACTACCCTGATAAATATCCTTTAAGTACATAATTTCTGACATAACTGAAGAACTATGAAAGGCTAAGTACTTATACCAAGATTGCTTTGCAGATGAATGAATCTCACAATACACTTTAATTCAGAGTGATTCTTTGAACTTCCCCTGGGATAAATCACATAAAAAAAAACGCCTCTTCTTTAACAAATTCTTCTTCAAAAAACCTCAAACTTGATTATTTCTTGATAGCTCTAGTATGTTACACTTAAACAAAAATTCTCCTTCAGCTGCCACAAAGGTGACTATGCTTTTAGATTTAAACATTAATGTCTGGGCAAACAGCTGTACAGTGAAGGATCCTCAGCTCCCTCTAATGTTGCTGTGTAGTCTTTTTATACTTCGTATATATTTGTAGCAGAAAGCAACTGAAAACGCTATGTAAATCTTATTAAAAATGTTATTGCTTCAGACTGATTGCAAAGTTGGTTTCTGTAATGTCTTTAAAAGTGAGTTATACATTAAGACACTATTTTTTTTTCATGGTTTTATTGGTTCACATGGAGAATCAATTGGCACTTCCTGCAAATGAATGTGTGGACAAGTAGTAAATGATTTCTGAAGCTTTTTTTTTTTTTTTGCTATAGACAAATATAATTCTTCATCTGTTGTCCAGGGATCCACTAGTCACAAACAGAAAAAACTCAGCATAAGTTGGCATAGGCAATTTATAGGCCCTGCAGTCATCTGTACTATGTATGATCATGTGTAAATGACAAGTAAAAACAGGAAAATGTAATAGATTTACAACTCAAGTGAATCAGAGAAAATTTCTTTTAAAACTAATCTAAACCATTCATTAAATATTTTGATAATGCATCCTTCAAGTCTAGGATCCAGAGCTGCATTCCCTCACTTTTTTGTAATTTCCTGATCCTTCTAACGCTGTCTTATCTTTTTTCATTTTTGCTCTGCTCATTTTGGCAAAGCTGTATTAAAACTCCTTGTGATCAGGTCTACCATATATTAACTTTTTCCAGACCTTGAGTTCTCATGATAGTTTTAATGAAAAAACTGCATTTCTGGATTACTGTGAAACTGGATTACTCTCTTCCCTTTGGACAGAAAGTATCTTTTTCAGACAAATATGTTTACCAAGTATGGGAAGGCATAAACTCAGAGTGTTTTGAAATGCTTTTTTCATCTATGAAAATAAAGAACAGACCTACAGTTGAATAAAGCACAGTTAGCAAAGGCTAGAGAACGTTAAAATGAACAGACATGTGGTAGACCAGTTCATAGTTTTGCTCAGAAGTAAGATGTTCAGAGACTAAAAAGGTAAAGCTAAGAAATACTTCTACTGGTATTAAAAAAAAAAATGTTTAGTGCATGGTGAAACTTTCCTATTGTGGAACTGAAAATCCCAGTCTTAATATAAGGATGGTCTTATCTTCACTGTGTAAGTATTATTTAATATCATTCAATGGGAAATTTGTGAGCTTTCTACTAGTCAAATTTGATTAGTTCAAATCTAAACTAGCTGTACATTCACAAGTTCTCAAAATGTGACAACTACATACTGCCAACAGTCTATTCATGCATTTTAAAACCTCTTTTTTCCCTCTGAGTAACTTGCCCCGAGTCTGACAATCAGAAGTAAAAAGAAAAGCTATAGTAACATCAGCTGGGAGTTAAATGATTGAAACAAAGACAGAGAAAACTATTAGTGAAACATATTGGGACTCAATTATAGCTAAAATGAAATTACAATTCTGGACTGTTATCATTTTTGTTATCACACAGACTGGAAGGGTTTTGAGTATCTCCATTTTCAGTCACCTGCTTATTTTTCACAGTTGTTTAAGCCAGAGATTAGGTCAGTTGGTTAGAGCATGGTGCTAATACCACCATGGCTGGGGGGCTGAGGATCCCTGTATGGGCTATTCAGTTAAGAGCTGGACTCGATGATCCTTGTGAATCCCTTTGAACTCAGAATATTCTGTGTGAAAAGTTCCTGATTTGCCACAATCATGAGGAATCACTTTTTCCCAGCAGAGGGAAGTATTGCCTAAGTATTCCCTTCACTTACAGCAAAATGGACATTTTTAATTTTCTGAGTGAAGGTCTTCTGAAAAGTTTGGCAACAAATTAGTAACTGTGAGAAGTTTGTCAGTCAAACAAGTCAAGAAAGGAAGCTGTGAAAATGAAACAGCTGACAAAAAAAGCAACCCAAAATATATCTGAGAAAATCCATGCTGAAAGCACATGGGGACATGCCTGCTGCAAGAACATCCTGATCTTCAGAACTTTTAGTGTGACACCTACAACAAAGGTCACTCCATATTTTGCCAAGATAGTTAAAAACAGATTTGGGTTGTAATCAGATTTGGTTATCATCTTATGCAAACTATGTACAGCAACGTGGACAAATATCTTGATGTCATGAAGGAAATACAAATCTTTTCTGATATGACATACCTAATGTGATGGTATAGTATTATCAGGGAAGAGAAGCAGGAAAATTGAAATGCTAAAACTGTTTATCTGAGGAAAACAAAACAACAAAAAAACCCCAAACCCAAATAGACTCCAGTGTCTGATCCAGGCCATTGTAAGCTATCTAAATTGGGATAATGATGTATTTTATTCATCTTTCGCAGATGTTCAAGACAATTTCACCAACAAATCATTCACATGCTTCCTACTCTCCTCGAGCAGTCTGTAAATTACATCCAGATTAGCTGCACTTCCGTGGTGCTGTAACTCACCGTGGTGCTGCAGGTCGGAGCAGTGGGTGAGCGGGTCCCCGTTTCGGATGTCTTGTCGTCTGGTGCGCCTGCAAAGAGCACATTTGAGACCTGTCACTGCCCTTCTCAGTGCCCAACAGCAACGAATGGAACATTTATACAACTGCAGAGGTCACAAGTGCACCTAACAACACTAGGAAAGAAATCATGCTGTTATTACTATATTCTGTGCATTATCATTTTGTGGATTCAGGCTTTACTCTTACAAGTGAAGTCTTCAGAAACTGGTAAATACATACTTCTTGCACTGAGATACTAAATAAATAAATAATGTTTAATGCTAATTATTAGTATTAAATAAATATCAAATAAAATAAAATATGAAGTTTATTTTAACTGTGTGAGCAATATTGGACACAGATAAATTCCTTATTTGATTCAGAGATACAGGAACTGCTGAATTATTAAAATATATACCATAGAGTTTAACACATGTGTCAAAGTACATATTTGTGCAAGTACAGAATACTTTGAGTATTGTGGCATCTTTTATACAGATGAAATGTTAACATGGGTGGCTTTGAAAGAATGCTAAAGTGCTGTATTTTCTACAAAATCTAAATTAAAAAGCATAGATCATTTCAGCCATCATGGTTTCACCGAAATATTTCTGATAAAACCTTTTACAAAACTGTTGCAAATTGTTTTGTCTTTAGAAAAAACAAAATAAAAACTTGAAAAGGAAGATTTTGAAACGTCATTTATTTTATCTTTTGTAGTTTGACTCTGAATTCTACCTTTGATTGCATGTCTTTTTAACACAGTATATTCTTGTCCCAGTTTGAATTCTACTGGCTCTTTTGAAAAACATATTGATCTGAGCTAAAAAAAATAATTTCATAGAAGAGAGCGTTTTAATGCAGTTTTGTTTTGCATGTGTTGTTCTCTCTTTGTCTGCTCCTAGTTTTATTTAAATAGCTGTGACACAAAATTAAACTGAGCCAAAGAAAAGCGTTTCATATGAAAAAGAAGGAAAAAAAGAACAAGGCAAACAAAGATGTGTTTCAAGTGTGAGCACTTTACTTTAGGAACTGGAGAAAGCCTGAGGGCTTGCAAAATTAGAGGAGAACAAAGAGGATTAGGCTGCTGAACAATGCTGCGATTTGAGATTATGGTATCCAGCAACGGATATGCAAAAGTCAAGTAGCCTTGTAAAAAGCCCTGTTGGTCACTCCCTTGTGACAACAGCCCACATTTTTAAAAGCCATTGTTCTGCAGCACAGATCATCTCTCTTCTCTCCACCAGCCCTATTTACAGGCTCTCACTAACAGCCCAGCATCAGCACATACCAAGAGTTCTCATAGAGGCACAACTGCATGGCTGAGTTCTCTTGCCTGAAAGATTTTAATCATACTTTTTTCACTGAAAGCTACTGAAATGTTAAACTCGATATTAATTACATGAAGTACAGCAAAAGCTTTCCTTCTTAAGAAAAAAAAAATTAGATGAGCATTTTTGTACGTTTTTCTTAATTAAAACTTCTTTAAAATTATGGGTTAGGACATCTTAGTACACTTTAGTGAGAAAGAATCTTCTGATGAATGATATATGATTAAAAGAATGTACAAATAATAATTTTCAATATCTTCGTATTACTCATTACCAATGACAAAACCACACTCAAGATAGAAGGAATCATAAAATTTTGCCACCCCTTCCTACATTTTGAAACAGCATATTTATAGGATCAGTTTGAAAAAAAGAAATGTGTGGAAAGACTCATATTACTGTCAATGGAATTTGAATGAAATGTTTAGTTGGAATCTCAGGAAAATGTTGCACATATCACCATTGTATCAACACGATGATTTATGAAATATGAACCAGAACACATCTGCACTGAGTAAAGTGAAGTGGTCACTCTACAGGAGCTCTGAACTGTCATTTAGACTTGTAAAATACACAAAGAAAGAAAAGCAAATAAAATAATGGCTTATAAAATCTCATTTAAAAAAACCAGAAGAAAAAGAAACAAAGCAAAACATCAAACACTAAACCTAACTATTACTAAAGCATCTGTACAATTGCCTCAGGAGTCCATTTCCCCAATATTTCTGGAGCTTAAAATTACAAGAATTCACTATTAGGAAAATGTTGACATTTAAGCTTTTTACAGCAGTGCTGACTTTGTCATTGATGCACTCGGAGCTGGCTTGAGGCAGTGGGTACAGCAGGTACCAGGTGAACAGAGGATCCTCTCTCCCAGTAACACAGACCTCTGCTGCTGCTGCTGCTGCTGCTGCTGCTGCTGCTGCTGCTGCTGCTGCTGCTGCTGCTGCTGCTGCTGCTGCTGCTGCTGCTGCTGCTGCTGCTGCCAAGGGAAAGCTGGGGGAAAGTGGCTGAAACAGCAGCTTTTTCTTGCTCATTATTCAGATTCCAACTTCCCAGCACTAACAACTTCTTTCACAGTGACCTCAGAAAAGTAAATTCTGCACCCCAAGTTTTTCCTGTAGCTGTGCAATCCAGTTTGGCCCAAATAATCCCCACCCCTTAATCCCTGTAAGAAAAAGTCCCAGTCCCTTTTGAAGTGAGCTCAGTCTGCAGCAACAAGTTGGAGAGATAAGGAAAAGACAAAGAGCCCTATTTCTTCCATCAGGGTAAACAGAGGAATGACAGAATGATGTGCTCTATGGATCCTGAGATTGGCTGGGAAAAGGAATGGCTGCTAGGAATGCTGACAAAAGATGAGGTTCAGGGATAAAGAGTAGGGGGAAAGTAGCAGAAAACTGATTCAGTGACTCTTGATCTCACTGTCTCCTTGAACTCAGAGGCTGTACTCAACCATATTGATTTCTAATCCAAAAAACTTTTCAAAACAACTCAGTCTTTTAGCCTCTCCTTGAAAACCTCACTGTTCCCTCTCCTCTCCTTCTTCCTCCAGAGAAACTGCCACGCTACCAGCAAAAGTAAGAATTTAGCCCATGTAGCTGAGGAAATTTGACTGGCTCTTCTTTTGGGACGGGTTCAATTTCTACTCTAACTATTTCCTAAAGAATTTCACAAAAAGCTTTTCTCAGATTAACTCTGTTTCCTGATGCAAAAATAGAACCCGATGTTCATGAGCAGATTTTACTTTTGCAATCAGTATTTGTTTAGGATACATTGTAATGCAAACCTTAATTTTGATTTTAATGCTCTCGGTCTGAAATGTCTGTGACTCTTAACTCAACTTCTCATCCTTTACCACATTTCATCTCCCTCAACAACCAATCTAAACCTGGAATTCGAAGTTCTGACATTCTCAACTAACTTTTTCCTACAATTAATTTAATGTATATAAACCCTCATGTTTATAAACCCTTGGATTCCTTGTTTCTTCATACGTGCAAGAGGCCTGGCATATTCAATTTAATGTGAGCATTTTTATCATTTTACTCAATTTATCAAAGGAATCTCAAACTACACCAGTGTCTGCTTCTATTTGCAAAGTTTACCTATTCAGTTATTCCTAATTTCTTCTTCAATAGTGGGAGCTTTTCAGTAACTAGCTTGTATACTTTTAGAGAAAGAGTTTCAAAGATAAAGGGAGGCAAAGAAATTAGTACTCTAAACCTTCAGATAAATTTTTAATAAAACTGGTATTTTTGACTTGTGGAGTCATCTTTCCACCAACTTTTGCATTGCAAAGCCTTTAGCATCAGTGCAGTGGGACTGTAAAACAGTGGTTGTTCTGATCCAGCAGCACTTGAACACACATCAACAAATTCAATTTATACTTTTGAATAATAAATATTATGTTATATATCACTAACAAAGATAAGTTTCTATCGATGTCCAAATATTTTAGAAATATTTTTGAATCAGAATTCATGAAAATGCAGGATAATTTACTTGGGCAAGTAGTGATTTTTTTTGATTTTGAGCCCCCTCCTCATGTTAGAGAAAATGATTCTTTTTTCTTTTTGCTGTTTACCAATAAATGTAGTTAGGAGTTAATTTCAGAGACAACTCTTGTCTGAATGTTTTCTTTCAGGAGCTTTTTAAGCCAGCCCAAGAGGTAGCAGTGGTCATTTTAAATCAACCAAGACTTCATATTGCATGTAGCTCCCACAACGATGTTTTCTTTGGAAGAGAAAGGGCTCCAGTTAACCATCCCATGAAAAATCTCCAAAGCCCTCTGGTCATATTGAGACCATCAGCTAAAACAAATAGCAAACCATGCAGACATCAGAACTGTCCCTACCTCTTAGCAGTGGGGAAGTAACGTGAGCAGGACGAGCCATCCCAGGCGCAGTACGGGTCCCTGGCAAGGCAGCACTCAGCACAAGCCTTTCCATACACATCACAGCGGTGCAAAGGAAGCTGTGAAACTCCAGTGGCTGAGCCAATGTAGAGCTGTTGCTGTTGTAAAAGTTAAAAAACCCACCAAAAACCAGTTAAAAATATTGCTAATTACAATTTTCTTTTCCTAGGAAAGCATAAAAATGTTATATGATCATCTGTTGGGATCACTTCAAATACAATAAAGGATCATGATCCTGATGTATGCGAAAGGAATGAGAACAGAATTGTCCCCAGGGTAAAAACAATCAAATAGGAAAAACTTTATTTTTTCATGAAGCTTTTGGTAGTTTCCCTAAACAGTAAGAAAATGAAAATACTCTTAAATTTTTCCTTTTGTATTCAGACCCTTGCACTGCGAAAACACTACAATCAGTGAGAGAACACAACAGAGACCATGCTTTTGAATTTGAACAAAAAGAACTTCAACACACATTTCCTAAGCATTACCTTAATTCATTTTTGTGAGGGGGAAACCTGAAGTAAATGTCAATTTTTTGGAAGTGCTGCTATGCGTGCACTTCTTTGCATGTCTGGTAATTACAATGTTTTGTACTCTTTTCTATAAGTCACATGACTTAACTGGAACATATTTTTAATGAGGGGAGAGGTTCTGTTTTATTTTGGATAAAAACCAGTGTTGAGTAGAAGATGCAGTTCAAATGCAGAAGTAAATAAAAAAACATGCATACAAATGAAATACAGCCTTGCATGGCATCACAACAGAATATCTTGTCTCTCTCAATTTCCTCTCTGATATCAAATTCATGTGGTCCACTAGGGAAGTTGGCCCCCAGAGGGATATGAGAAAACTGAACTTCTGATCCCATATGAAAGTCCAAACAGAGATATTTCAGATTAGGAAAAATTCACAAAGAAAACAAGTATGAGTGGGATGCAAAACTAGGGGAACACTATATAAATAGATACAAAAAATCAAGGGCATAATCCTTCTGGTTTGGAAACCCTGTTATTTTGCTATCAAACCTTGTCACTGAGTACCCACAGTGGACCAAGGAAGAGCTTTCTTTAAGGTCCTACTCCCCACAGACTACTACAACCAGTCCCATCAAGATAATACAAATTTGTACTCATTTTTTTCTTTCTTGGAAAACATAAAGGCCATGTGAAAAAATAGGATTTCAAGAAATGCTATCAAAATTCTTCATCTCCTGCATTGCAATGTCCCAGAGGCACCATTTTTAGGGAATTTGGGGATGGAAGATGGCTGAGGTTACCTACCCACTAGGCATAAGGAGCACTGGATACCAGGAGATAGCAACACCAAAAATACTCATAAAAAGTGTTGTGTTAACTTCTTTCAGAGACAGCAGCTTGACAGTTTATGCAGACATATTAATTGTAACAGAAACATCCCGTGCATTTGTATAAACACCAGCATTTTCTCAAGGAAAATATGACAAGGAAAGCCCCCAAAGGAAAATTCACTGGCAAATTGAAAACTAAACCCTTTCTAAAGCAGCTGCTTCCATCTATTATATTTTCATAGCTGGGTTGTAAACCCACATTCTCCAGGCAGAAACCTCTGACCACACAGGGCTGTACACAAAGCCTGGACTGTACAAACCTGTCCCAGTCAGTGTTGTAGCCTTGAGAAGAGATGACAGGCAACACATATGATGAGCTGCTCCCTCTAACTTAAGTCACTTAATCAAGTACCCACCTTAGGGGTACATCCTGCAGTAAAAAGAGCAGCAATTCAAATCTTAGGTGACCTAACTGCTTCTCAAGGGAAGTCTCTTCTCTTTACTGATTATGGAGGCAGCACAGGTCAAATTAGAGCTTCAGTTAAGTATCTTAAATGTCCAGATGGTATTGATCTGAGTCCTGTGTAATTGGGGCATTAATATCTGTATAAGCATGTAGGAACGTGTGGTGCAACTAATATAAAAATCAACCCAGAGAATGCACATGGGAAAATAAGGAATGGTGTAATGGTTTCCTATGTACCTCTGTAACCAATTTCATTTTGCAAAAATTCCCTCCCTGATTTCTAATAAATGTCTTTAGAATTAAAGAATGACCAGAAACATAAGAGAAAAAAAAAAAAAGAGGCCAAAATAGGGTTACTTAAAAACTATATTCCTTGTAGATAAGTTCATAGTTCAGTCAGAGAACTGCAGCATGTGTTTCAGGTGCTGCACAGCCTGAAGGCTGCTGCCGTGTTTGCTGCTCTTCTGATCATGGTTTTAGACTCCAGCTGGTGATCATTATTCTGGACAGTAACAATATAAAAATCCAGGCAGTATGAAATTCAGACAACAGAATTATTTGCATCAATGGTCTGAACTTATTTTGCCATACTACAGTCAAACTACTTTTTCAGCCATCTCTTCCAAGACATTGTTAATTTAATGAATGAGATTATCACATCAAGCCAGAGAGTAAAATAAAAAAAAGTTATCCTCTAAAAATTCTTGCAGAAGTATTAGAACTCAAGAAAAACTGAGGAGACTAATGTTTTAAGCAATCCAGTCGTTCCTGTTGGCCCCACAGTCCTGCCCAAAAAAAGCAGTCTTTCCCCAGACAAAGTCAGAAAAAAGGATAACAGAATGGGAAAAATGTAATGCTGAAGAGGAAGAATTTAAGTAGAATTTTAAAAGAAACTTTTAAAATAAACTTTTTAGGGAGCATGAGATTCAAGTACTATTTGATTTAATTTAAGGTCTTGAGAAGTCAAGCTCAAGTCAAGAATTCAGCACGCCGTTTAAGCACATTCATTTTGAGCTGGTCCTTTCTGTATGCCCATTAGAGACAGAAATGTTGATCTCTGAATAAATTCAGTACTTAGTGACAGATACTATAAAAGTAGTCACTAAGATATTTCTGATGGTGTCTGCCTTGCCTTTGCTTGAAAATCTTATACAAGAGAAACAATGCTCTCTGTAGCAATTCACCAGCCAAGGTGAATTGCAAATCAGGCAAGGACCTCCTTGTCCTTTTCCCATGTCACCAGATATCCAGAGACTTTTTGAAGGAGCATCACAAAGCTGACACTGAGAAAAAAAGGTAAGAGGTTGCTCTGCAAAAAGTCACCTTTGACTGAAACCCAGGCAGAACTTTCTGGCCTGTTTCCATGTTTGTAAGGGAAAAATTATGGAGCTTCACCTGACAGGCTCAAAGCCAAGTGGTACCGTGTCTCCCACAGAACTGTGAGCTGAGGCAGCTGCAGGGAGTTGCAGTGGCTCAAGGATGCTCTGAAGGTTTGTGTCTACTGCTAACAAAGCATAAACTGTTTAAGTGATAAGGTTACACGAGCCCAGGGCTCTGAACACAATCGGGAGAATGTGTAGCCTCAGTGAGAAAATATAGACATAATTCCTGTGAGTTAAAGACAGCAGAGTGGAGAAAGAACTTATTAAGGCTTAGTCTTGCACATAAAAGCTAAATTTCCTTACTCAGAGCCACTCTTGCTCAAGGGCCAAATGCATACTCAGAGAGAGAGAGAGAGACAGGAGCTTTAGAGCTTTATATAATTTAAAACTTAAGCTAAGTTCCGCTCCTGAAGAATTTGTAGATTTTGGTCTTCAGGAGGAGTAATTTGTAACATAACATATTGGCATGATGGCAAAAGAGGTAGCTTTGAACAACCAGAGTAGTAAAACATTTAGAAATAAGGAGAAACTCCGTGTACCATGTTTTTATAATTGGATGAAAGATTTGTTAGTGAAAAAAACAAAATGAAGTGATTATTTTTAAGGCATTCAATAGAACATGCTGGTTTTACTATTTACATTTCATGCTCTGGCTTTCCACAATGCATAGAATTATCGTGCTGTTTATACGAAAACCACCCTGCTTATCAGAACACAATGAGTAAAGTGTTTGAGTTACAGAACTACAGTATTTTTAAATCATAAATGTAAAATGGAAACATGTTGCCATATACTTATTTCATACGTACTGCCAAAAGCTTGTCATAGTGTATCATGATTCTGTCATTTTTAGCCTGAGGCTGGTTGATTTTTCATGAGTTTTACTCTGCCTGAATAACTTGTGGTTTATGCTCTTTTTTAGCTTTAGACAATTTTAGCAGTGTAAATTTGTTTTCAGAAAACTCAGAGAAAATTGTAATCTCTCCTGAATAACTAAAGATGCTTTGGAGAAAAAGCTGTATGAAAATGTATGGTCAATTTTCAAATATGATTGGCTGCTTTAAGAGAATGTACTTATAAAAATAATCCAAAGCAGAGCATTTTGGTATGATGTGAACATATATACAACTTGACAGGTCTGATTTTAAATATCCCAGTATTCAATAGTACCTTTTGCTTTGTCCTGCCATTTTTTGCTGGTTTAGGTGGTAAACTGTTAGAACAGTGCCCTCCACTCAATCATTTTCTGTCAAATACATGAATGCTTTCAGACAACTTTCCTAAAGACCGTGAAATCAGACTTAAATATGCAGCATTTCAAATATAATAATGGGCTCTGTCCATTACAGAATGATTTCAGCTTCTGTCTAATAATGTATAGAGTGAGGTAGATGAATTAACTAAATTTTGCTTATAACATACACAATTTTTAGTGCACCTAGTTCTGAAAGTAATACCAAATCTCCTCTTTCCTGACAATGACATTAATGAAAACAAGTTCCTTATATTTACCAAATTAGCCTCCAGATCAGCACATATATGAAAATGAAAATGAAAAAAAAGGTAAATCTGACACTGAATTTTATGTCTCAGACTCCTGAGACAGGAAATGACAGTGGCTGGAATCCATCCACCTAATTCCAGGCAAAACTGGAAGATAGGCCCCTAATACCCACTTCATTCCTGGGCTGCAAACCAATGTTCTCGCACAACCACGTAATTTATCAACTGCTTCACAAATTTGCTTAGAAATGCAGGAATCACCTTTGCTGTAAGTCAGACAAAACTTTACCTCTATCCATCAAGAAGTTCAGTTCATTTTAGTTATGGTCTGGTTTTATAATACGTATCTTTTCTATAAGCAGTTAGCTATTAGTGTAGTCAACAGAAAGTAGGAAATATAAATTTTGGAGTCTGGAACCCTTATCCTAACCACATCACTGAACCAGAAGGCCATGGAAAATTTGGACTTCATCAGATCTGTTGATCTTTTGTTACAGCTGAATGACGCACATGCAGGAATGGAATGGGCAAGGGACACAAAGACTGGAGGAGGTCTCATTTCCATCCTTTGCCTCCACCACCTGCATTTTGTACCAGGCTGTTTTTCAGAGACTGGAACTAGTCCCATTAAAGAAATAGACCAAGTTTGGCAACCCCTTTTGAACAGTGTCTCTGTCATGGAAGCATTCTATAATGTGGACTTTTAATTTTTTTTTTTCTAGAGAGCCACCAGACAGCTGGTCAGTTTGTGTTTAGTTTCCACCTTACCAGTAAGTAACACAAACTAGGCTTTTCCATTCCCCACTGCACGTCACACTTTCCTGAGAAACTACTGCTGTTTATGTAAAAGGATGAGATGCTGCTGCTGCAATTAATATGTCTCTGCTGACTGCCAAGTTACTGTCTCTAGAAGACAGAGACCAATAAATATTTGAAAGTGATTTAACATTTGTGCACATAGTACCTGCTTTGTGGAAATCTTCATTGCTGAAATAACAGTGGGTTCCTAGGGAAAAACAGAGTTAAAATATAAAATGAGCTATAAACACAAAAATTCGATTACAATACTATTTGCACATAGTAGAACACACTGAAATTAAACTAGATAATCCCTAGTAATAGTCTTTGTTGTCTTTTGCAGTGGAATAATTTCTAGCTGTAAAGGAATTAGAATGCATGTACATATCTGGGTGCATCTTTGATTGCTATGTTGATTGTAGATATTTCATTTTCCTTTATTAATACAGTTTAATTTTGATCACTTTGTAACTAGTTTCACATCTTGAAATTGTTATCTACACTTAATACTGAAATTACATTTAAAGAACTTCCCAGGTAATACGGAAATAATAATGGCTATATGAAAATTCATAGCTACTATGTATTAAAGGTAATAACACTATAATAAGCAACTCATTTTAAGTATATCAAGGTGAAAACACCATTCCTGTGAAATTTTATTCATAAGAACAAGTCTTAATCCCAAGTATAATCTTTTTAACTGCTCCACACTTCCAAAAAGTTACATTTTACATGCATTTTTAGAACATGCAACCACAATGAGCAACAGGTTCTTTGCACTCTGGAATATCCATTATTTAATCAAGTGTTACATATTTTAGGTTCTGGTCCTTGAATGGATTTTGATTTTAATTTTAAGACCAGAAGTGGCATTATAGAAAGTGTGCAATTCAATTCTGTATGAACTTTATTCCATCTAGAAATCTGCTATTGATCCTACACATCACACTTTTGGTTATGTACATTAATAAAGTCCTTATTAATTTTTTACACTTGTATGGTTTTCAATTTGCTTATCCTGAGAGAATTTGATATGGGTCAGTGGATGGTAAGCATGGACTTGCCTTTACAGAGAGGTTAATAGACCTTATATTAGAAAGCATCAATTAAATGTAACATTTGAATGAAAATTGAACTCATTAGTTTGTTTGCTCAGCTGTTCAGAGAAATATTGCACAAATGGGGTTTAAAGAGGCATTTGTTATCAATGTAACAGATATGAAAGACTTTCAGCTTTGTGGAATTATAAATAAAAAGCATTGTAGTCAGCACATTGAAGTTTAACATCAAAATACATGGTTCATGATGCAAGCATACTCTTTACAACTAAAGAAAACTTACATTTGGATGATGTACATGTAAAATCTGTTGGAAATTCCCTATTGAAAGATTCATATCTTATGCACACAAGTTCTGCTTATTCCACTGAAGTATATTAATGCTCTCTTAAATACATGTCTAAAGAGATAAATGAGCTTTCAAGTAATTCAGAACACCAAAATACTTTTATGCTATGGAAAAATACACATGTAAAGTAAAATTCCAAATTTGAATTTGCCATTAACTATTCTACTTCTGTAAAACCTATCTGAAATAAAATTAATTCCATTTATTTTCCTTCTTTCACATTTACATTTTTCTGATCTCCTTTAGCTTAGCACTTCTACTTGTTTCAGGAAAGAGATTCATGTATTATCAACAATTGCCAAATTACCCTGCATTCATGTAATGACTTTTGCATGTATAAAAAAGAAAAAAAAAGGTTGTCTCGTTTTCTTCTCATAGTTTCTACTTTATTTTAATATTAAAAAGAAAAAAAAGTATCCTAGATACTCTCAAAAACCCGCATGGATTGCAAGAACAGGGACACACATTTCTCAGAGGTATCTTGCACTCAAAACAGAGGTTTCTGAGCAAGATTGGTACCAGTAAAGGCAGGAATGCCCACAAGAAGCTCTGTTTAGCTATCTTGTCTCTGCTCAGAAAAAACAGTTGCAGGGATGGCCCTGGAGTTTGATGAGGATGTGGCGGCTGGGCCCCTCTGGCAGGTCCAGGGCACGGTCTGGAGTGAGACCCAAGAGGCTCCCGGAGTGTGCCAGCAGCATCCTCCCACTGTCACACCAACCTCGTGCTCCCAGCCAGGTACCAGCCCTCCAACAGCCTGGAGAGGGGGAAATGGTGCCATAAAACTGCACTGACAGAAAGAAGAACGTGGGGAATGTAAATGGCTCGTTGTTGTGTACAAAACACAAGACATCCCTGGGTTCTGTCTGGGAAGTGTTTGAAAGGTTTACTCAGCCTTGCCTTGCAGGACTGCCTACGGGATTGCCATATCTTTTAGGTGGCTCAAACAGGAAAAATGGAAAAGACTGATTTTACCAAAAAGTCCTAAAGTTAGGGGGTGTTTACAGTGGCTTGTGTCAAACCATGAAAATGAGACTCCAAAGTGACCTTTGAAAATATAACTTTGTTCCTCAGATTATTAAGCGTAAGAAATCTGGGCAGAGCACTGTTTTACCTAAAGTATCTTCCTAGTTAAAATATGCCAATAATCTGAATAGTTTTGAGAGCTGTTGCAATTATAAATTCGTATATTGCATATCTCTGTGGGAGAAAACAGACAGGCATTGTTCCCAGACCTGCACAGGTAGATATTTAACTCCAGCATGCAACAGCTCTAAGATTCAGAAATACTAATTTACTTTTTAAACCATCGAACAAGAGCCCACAATGCCATTTCTTTTATCATTAACCTCCAGCTCACACTGAAAGTTTCAAGGTTTATTTTGACTAGTGTCTGGGTCTCTAAATGACAAGCTAATTAGACGGGTATGCCAGGCTATTCCTTGGCTAGACTGCAAGAAGTTGAGTTTGCAGCTGTCCACAGAGAAATCTACAACCTGACACTTGAAATTTAGCCGCACTTACCCGAAAGACTGTCATTTCTTCCAGCAAGACTTCCTCTAGTTCATGCCAAGTCTCCTTAGGAATTGAAACCACTTTAAGAACTGTTCCAATATCTTGAAAAGGAGAAAAAAAAAGAAAGAAAAAAGAAAGGGTTTTCAGGTGCTTAAGATGAATACTTCTGTTTTGTAGCAGCCAGAATTTCTTGTAGTATATAATTATTTCACATATAAAGACTATGAAGCTACTTATCTCTCAGCACTGATTCAAAATAACTGCAATTAAAAATAACCTCAGAAAACACTGAATTTCAGCAGGATATTTAAGTATTTCAAGTATCAAAATTCAACAAAGAAAATACATACTATTATTGTTATTAAGGAATAGACAGGACTGAAATACCATCTAAGTGACAGTATAAAACGACAGATTCATGACTGGGGAAGGAAATGCTCTAAATTTACCTGGGTCTGTTTTATTGTCCATTTTGAATATGATGTTTGTCTTTTTTAAAATACATGTGAAGATACTGCAGTATGGATATAAAACCATCTGGACAAACATTGTTAGACAGATGAAGCTGTTAGGTCTCTTAAGTACATGTGATCTTCCCTGTGTCAAACAAAGTAGCTAAGATGTATAAGCCCCTTAAGGCATCTATATTTCTCTTTGTGTAAGATGGTGGTTCTTCACTGAGGGGTGAAAAGCATACAATTTGTGCCTTTGGTTTAGAAATAGGTGTGTGCCAGCACTTTAGTATTATATCAAATTACATATTTGGAGTTTTGCAACAAGCTTTAGAATGAACAAGGCCAGCACTTGAAATTCCAGAGCCACAGCCTTTGGTTTTGTGAACGTGGTTGAGACTAAAGACCATCTCTGTTATTCAGCTTCTGCATCTGTGATTTATTTCTTTGTTTCTATGAGCACAATTTCCAGGAAATAACAAAAGCACAAAGACATTTCTAGGTTGGCACACATCACTGCAGACTCTCTGAAATGGAAACAATCTGTATGCAACTTTTCTTTTTAACCAACCAAGTGTAGTGCCATGTAAATGCATCACAGGTAGAATAACTACGTCCCTAAGGACTTTTCATGTTGCACATCCTACAGCTTTAATGGTTTAGGAAAATACAAAGCATTTTATGTGGATAAAATTCTCAAATAACTATAAAGGTCAACATTCTTAAAGCAAGAATTTAACCATCAATTACACAAAATCAGATATATACAGATATATTTCATAAGTACACATAATTTGTGGGTGTTAGCTGAAATTTCTGAATAAAAAGATGACAACTGAATTTCTAACATACACATAAATTGAGAGAAAGAGATCACATGCTTTAAAAATGTTTTGTAGGGCAACTAACTTAAAAGCTAGTGATTCAATTAGAAAATTCTGGTACTTAAATTCTTTACATGATTTTGTGTTTAAATATTCTAGAAAACCTGGAATATCCTGTAGAACTGAGATTTTTCATTTTTTCATCTGCTTCCCTTTGAGTAGATGTTGGTTTCTAGATATGTTTTTTTTTTTTAATTTTAGAAAGAAGCAATTTTTTTTTCCCCAGAATATGTACAGCACTGTTTTCTTTCATTAGCCACAAATTCATATATTCTTTAAAAAAACCCCAAACCAACAGTTATTTCTTAAAGCTACAACAAAGCAAAGCACATCTTACTTTTTATTTAGTTACCTACATGTACAAATTAAGCTCGTAAAGTAAACTAGATAAGTGGGTTTGGAGTGGTTTTCATTATGACCACTGCTACTAATTGAATACATTTAATACAAGAAATATTGAGAACAGTACAGAACAAATGCTATATAAGCTTTAAAAAAATAAGAAAAAAATTCCACATTTCTACAACAGAGTAATTCAGAATAAATGGATAATCAAACAATAGTTATATTTGTAATTTAATTGATGAGTTAATTTCCTTAATTATCCTGATAATATGATGACTATGGTTTTGAGGAAAATATATTTTACAGGTGAAAAACAAGGAACTCTGATCTGATAAATATAACAGTGTAGCAAAGTGTCACAACTATATTCTGTGTTGGACTAGGACTCAATCACAATCCAACAAATGCCATATCCCAGAAATAAAGGGAGATTTTTTCATAAGACAAACTGAGTGGGCACTGAGCAGACACAAGTTTCCCATAACGTTGTTCCAACAAAAGGTCAGACTTTTAAGTGGCTCCTGCAACAATTACAGTTGCCTGATCTCCAGAAAGCCTCTGAGGTCAAAGATACACTGAGTTAATCACTGCAGAGCCTCTGGTCAGGCCACAGGTACCAAAGTGGGGCTTTATCTGAGCTCTACATCAAGTTTTACAGAGTTGTATTTCAAACAATTTCACACAAACAAAATCAGGCGTCTCCTTTAGGATCAATAGGCTCTGCTTAGTAAGATAAGATTACTGTTATTAATTTGCTTTGCTGACAGAGGTACTTTAACTGTGCCAAAGGATGCCAAACATTAGACACTCAGGATATGCATTAAATCCTGTTTTTTCTGATTACTTTCAAGCATGCTGATAGGATTTTATTTTCATTGTGAAACACAGTGGTACAATCACAGTGGGAAAGAAACTGCTCAGTACAAGATTTCACCCACAGGAAAGGAAAATGTGACCACACTGGATGGCTATTAATTATGTTGTGTTCAATTATCATCAGTTACTCAATGAAAAGGAAAAAAAAAGTATTTCTTCAACATACTGCAGTTCAGCAGCACATGGGAATAATGCAGATTGCTCTAACAGCAATGGGAAGATACAGAGAAATGTATCTAATCTGATGGGACAGACCTGCACAGAAAAACCCAGTCATACCCCAGAGAGCATAATCATAGGGCTTTGTCATAGGTTCAGATCACCAAGTGGGAAAATGGACTGTGACTAGAGTCCCTAATCTGCTTCCCAGTTGGTTCTTTGCTTGGGAAGAAGTAATACATGCTGATTGTGTATGAGTTTCTGACTCCTCTGACTCTGAGCAGCTGGCTCAGTGCAGCTCTCTGGCAGGGCCTCTGTACTGCCTCTTTACCTTTCCTGCTACATGGAAGACACCTTTTCCTCATTCTGAAAACCACAATAAGGACAGTGAGCTCAGAGGAGCAAGGAGCATCTTCTTGCTCCAGCTCCAGGCATGGGTGCTGAAATGCCTGTTCATGTCCCATGAGGGTATGACCTCCTGCTGGAAAAAGAATGATTTCTATGGACAACAGTAGTATTTTAAAAAATAGTAACACTCTGCACTTAGAAAGATGGGGTTTTGGTGCTGAAATTCCTTTTGGGAAGTGCAAGTAATAATGTTTCAACTTTTCTTATAGTTTCTAGGCAGGGCTATCACTGGCATTGGATGAAATCCTGAGCATTTACCACACAACTGAATATTAGTGGTTTAAGAAAACCCTAAACTCCCAACTTAGAGGTAAAAATTATCATTTAGGCTCTTTTAGAGAGAGATCTTGCCAGACTGATTTACATAAAAACTGCTATCCATAATAGTAACTAAAGAACCAGTGTATGCAACCGTAACTATCTAGAAGCTGTAGCTCAGTTTTAAGCAAATTTTCCTGCACTGTCTGAAACAGACAGGAACTTCTGTTTTCCTTTTCATCTTATTCTAGCAGAAGTCTTGAAGAAAGAGTACAGTGAATCTCTGGAAGAACTTTTTGCTTTCCCTTGCAGAAACTAGTGCATTTTTCTTAGCCCAAAGGTGAAGCTTTGGAGAGCTCCACCTCTTTAGCTCAAGAAATATACTGAAATAAGTTCCTTATGCATGTCCAGCATCCTATCGTGTATGCCACTAATTTGTTTTTTGTGGGCTGAATCAGGTCATAGAGGACTTGTTGAAGGGCACCAAACACTGTGAATTGTAGATGACATTGAAGTCTCCAATGTGTGATGGAAAATTTATATGTTGTATAAAATCATACAAAAATAGTTTTCAATGTTTTATGCACGAACCTACTGGAGCACTGGTATCTAATAACTCAGTTCACAGCTTTGAAGTGCTTTAACCCTTCCTGCAGAGCTGTGTTTTCTGCAGTAAATGTTCTGAATTGTTATGCTTGCACTGTGTTTTGTACACAAAACTTCATCAGCTCTCAGTTTACTCATAATACATTTCAGGCATCAACATGAAAGAGACCTTACATTTATTGCTTTGGAAATCTGACCCCAGGTCTAGAGTACCAGAACTGTATTTAAGGCATGTAAAAAGTTGGACTGTTATAAGACAGACATACAGGTATTTTTTTGGTCCAATGCTGAAAAGAAGCAGTAGGGTTTCAGTTTGATTTGGTTTGGCTTCATGATGCCAATGTCTAATTACTAGCAATTATGATCAGTAGGAGTTTAAAATACTTTTATTCAATATAACTGAAACAACAGCCAACTAATGTAAAACTTTCAGAGATGAAACAGATCCACCAGTTGCTACTCAGCACAGTTTTGAAACCACTGAATTTAGGTAAATGCACATCAGCTAATTTTTGGACACTCGTTCTCATTATTACCTTTCTGGAAAAAAAAAGTCTTTTCTGAGTGCATATTTCCAATTCTCTAAGATGCCCAAGCTGTATGATTCTGCAAATGCTTTGGAAAGGATATCATGTTTATATTTGAATACCAGCTCTTCTGAAAACGCTCCATTTGTGCCAGATAGCTTCATCTTAGGTAAAATAAGGCAACCTCTTGGCTGAAGAGCTGAGCATCTTAAGGCAATACTTGAAATACTTGAAAGGCACAAAAGACTTTTCCCATACCTGGATACTCGCCTCATTCGTTAATACTTTTTATGCTGCACTTCAAAATGGGTACCTCAAACCCCTCATTTTAATACTAAATTATAATTAATAAGGCAAGACATTTCTAATAAAAATCCCTAATAGCAGTAGTTGGAAAGAGAGTGGTTTGATCTTAATCCAGTTGGCAAAGCTCCTAAAGAATTAAGCTGTGCAGGCCATGGCCTGAACCTGCAATAGTGAGTTTGTAACAAAGACCTCCCCACATGCACCGTTTTGGGTCCTGCCCCAAATTTTCACAGGTTCGCACTGTTCCTCAGTCAGTGTTCTGTCTTTCAGAGTATGAATTTTTATCTGCTCTATGCTTCCATCGAGCCTGGGGAGCATACAGTGTAGATTCAAGCCTTCTCACCTGTGCCAATGAACATCACATCATATTGGCCATCTTCTGCGTCTACTCGATCCACCACGATCTGCGTGAACTGGTAATCCACGTCTGTTTTGATCATGATTGGACGGTTGTTGATGGGGAATACGGGGTTGTACATGGCTGGATGACTTCTGGCAAACGTGATAACTTCATCAGGAAGATCCTTGGTGGAATCAAAACCTCCAAATGTTTTACTGGGACACTAGAAATAAAAAAAGGAAATGTTCTGCATTTTATTATTTATCATCCCATCTACTGCAGTCTATAATTCAATGTCAGGGAATCTAAGTGTTTTATGACAGACAGCAAAAGTTAATTCTGTCAGTCATAGTCTCTATTTTTTAATTTATTTTGGATTTAAACCAATATGGTTAACAAAGGATCCTCATACATCCCTTTTCTTATTCCTATTCAGTGAAAAAGGCTTTTTAAGTCCACTACTGATTAGTATTAGTCTAAGGAAGGAAGAAATCCTGAAATATTTACATCATTCAACACAAGGCAAGCAATTTGATATTTGGTTATGTATACAACACAAAATTAATTAATTATGCCATCAACTTAGTTTTAAAGTATTGTCTTCAGAAGTTGACTAGAAGTCCAAATTACTATGTGAGGAAACAAATCCTTAAATCCTGGGACAATGCCCTGTTCTACTGACTTTTCAAACCTCTGCTTATCTCAACAAGCCTGTGTCCTCCATGTTGTCCTGATGTGGATCCTGTTACACTAAATCAAATCTAGTCATGTCTTAAATGTATCTTTTTTTTTTTCTCCCCTCTGATTCTAAAGAAAGCCTTCTTTAGTGAGTGCTGCTCATCATAATGTCCACGTGAACTCTCAGGTGAGACGAGTCTCATTAAGGAATTGCAGTAACTCCTCACTGTCCTGCACAGTGACAGAACAGTTGGTGTCCTGTTGGGATTAATCTGGTCCCATGAAGTAAGAGAGAAAAGAGTCACTTTTCCCCTGTATATACCCAGGGGTGAGCCAGACAGTTTCACCTCTCATCTGTGAGAACCACAGTGTTCTACTTTTCACATTTAGCTCACGTTCTCCCAATGTAAGCAAAAACCAGAGGCTGGAAAGGAAAGGAGAGGTAAGACCATGATGTTGGTAGCCACAAAAGTATTCCTCCAGTTTCAGCTACCACATATTTCCATCAGGAGGCTCAAGAACTGTGGCTGATCACCACCATTTGCCCTCACCTCTTCTGTAGAATTGGTAAGTATTTAATGAACAGTTAGCTGTACCATTAACAAAAGCATTAGTAGTGTATTAGTACTGTTGAATGGGTGAAGAAAACGAGCCAAAGATACTTGTCAAGGATCTTGGTGACCTCCACTCTTATCTGTTCAGATAACTCCTGAAGACATTTAAAACACTCAATCCTAGCTGAAAATAATTATTTCACAGTACTTGAACTTCAAATATAAACAACTGGTGTTAAAATGCCCTAGATACTTTGCTCTTTATATCCAGATATAAAATACCTTCCAATTAAATTAAAAACCTAGAGGACAAGATCTTATTAAGCAAGAATCCAGACTGTGCAGGATGCTCAACAGAAGAAATCAATTGTCTTTGCTATCACCTTGATCCAAATTATTAATAATTCAACAGAAATGAAATTTAAAAATCAATGTTGTCAAAAGAAGTAGTTGCTATACTCAGCAAAGGGACACTTCTAGCATGGACATACAAAGTGTAAATTGTCCCTTGTTGGCATATTTGTTAGTTAGCAAATTCCTGCATTCTGTTTGTATGGAAGGGAAGAACGGAGGGAAGAAGAATATTTGATTAAGGCACGTGGAGCAGACAAAACAGAAAGCAAGTTAGCTATCTATTTTATTTTGTCAAGACCTTTTAACTTTTTTCTTCTTATTATTATATGTTCTTGCTCTTCTGTACAAAAATATTACAAAGAGAAAATCAGATGAACTTTTCACAATTATTGGCCAAACTACTGTCTGTCTCAAGTGTTTCAAATGCTGCATTTAAATTTTAAGTTTGCTTTACATCTCAATTAACATTCTAACTACAGTTCAACACTAATTACTTGGATTAATTAGACAACAATTAATTAGATAATAGATGCAAAGGACTCTATGTATAACAATCACTACACAAGAACAAAGTATTGTTAATTGCAGCTGGGCAAACACTGAAAAAAATACTAAAGAACATTCATTTCAATTTTAAGCAAATGAATTTCAGCTGTGTTTCAACTGCTTGAATATTTACTTTCTGGCTCATTTTCTAACAAAAGATTTTGCTTGCAGCAATATGAAACCAGCTCCCAAGGGAAGTGGTCACAGCCCCAAGAGTGCCAGAGCTCAGGAAGCATTTGGACAATGCTCTCAGGCACATGGTCTAATTCTTGGGGCTGTTCTGTTCAGAGCCAGGCGTTGGACTCAGTGACCCTTGTGGTTCCCTTCCAACTCAGGATATTCTATCATTCAATGGACCAAGATATACTTTGCACAGGAAAGTCACAAAACTAGAATTAGAGTCATAATTCTGCATGTTTGAATAAGACTCTCAGTTCAGAGTCACAGATTACTCCTTGGATCCCCTGCTTTTCTGAGAATAAAACATTACCGTAACCCTGTGTCTTTGCATGTAAAGTTTAAAGTGCATTACTTGGACTAGGCTGTAGCTCACAGCCATCTCATCCTACTTCAGAAAACTGAGATGAAATCAAACTTCCATTGCTGTAAATCCCTCTCTTTTCAATGAGCAAAATGGGCACCATCAGTCGGTCCAATTTAGCCCAGCCACAGCCCGAGTTGCACAGGAATCTCAACCCAGAACAGAACAGAACAGAACAGTTGTCCTGAGGAGGAAAGCCCTGCCTGACATTATCCTTGGTGCTAATCACAGGGCTGCTTTCGACATTGGTGAGACTAGGTCAAGCTAATTGCCAAGGCACTTAATCAGAACTTGTGTTTATAAACCAAATCAATCCCACTGATAGCATAGAACTAGACCTTCATGTGCCAAAATATAAGCATGAATACAAATAACCTGAAGAAAAGTGGAGAAGTGAGTTTCATCTTGGCTTCAAGTAGAGTATAAGAACTCTTGCATTTTACATTCACTTCCAAGTTTGTGTCCCCACTATGAAATACCAGGGGGTTTGATCAATCAGGAGGAGGGAATTAGGCTATCCCCTAACTGGCCTAGTAGGGAATCCAACAGAATGAATCAGTATCTACATTTTGTTAGGAAGAAAAAGCTCTTTAGTCATAACTCCTGGTGCCATGAAGCAGAGAAAAGCTCAGATCTGTAGCTGAATTCACAGAAAGACAGATAGGAATGCAGGATGAGGTACCCCAGTTAAGATGAGGTATACACAAAAATCCTCCCTCCTCTCCCAAATACCATTAAAACTAAAAAAAGAAACCAAAAAAAAAAACCCAAGTCCTGTAAATCTTATAGGAAAAATTCTGGCAACTCCTTTGTTCCATGTGGAGCCGGTGTGGAATTGTTTACAAAGCGTTCTGATTTTTCTAAAAACCATTCACTTTCCTTTTCTTTTACTCATACTGGGCAAATCACCAGATGCTCAAGAAGTTTACTGGCACCTCACCTACTAAATTCCAGAGATAATTCAGCACTGTTTAACTGCAGTGCAATCTGGAAACGAATTACCATAAGAAGATCAGAGTTTTTTCTCCCATCTCTTTCTGCATTTCTTGGAAAAGGAGTCCAGAGGTCTGACATCTATAGAACTTCAAAAATCTTTTTCTTCTTTATTCTTAACAGATCTTCACATCATTGAAAACACACACAACTTTATCACTTTATAAACAAAAAGCTTCTTTTCAAACAGAAATGTACCTAATTTTAAATTTCAGTTTTATCCTATTAATACAACAGAATGATTTTAGCACCTGTGAGGGCACCCCTCTTTTTTCAAAGTGGCAGAACCCAGGATTAGAGTCACTGGCGTTGGGCTAAGAGAAACTGCTGGCCCCAGCCACTCTAACAACATTTACAGTGGCATGGCCTCCTGCACTGTATCTATGGGGCTAAGCAAACCCTAAAAAAATTTGGGCTCATATTTGCCTTTAGGCAAGAAACCAGCTTATGGTGGAATCGAACATCTTTGCACTTTGTGAATCTTAATAAAAGCATTTTATAATGAAATCGTAAAGGTAAACTCCATTCTGATAGGGTAGCCAGAAACAAAAGTATCTGTAATCTACATTTCTTTGCTTTGCAAAGGCTCTGGTGTCTTAGTTCACTTTGCCACTAATGGCTGGGTTCTGGTCCTTGTTTTTCTGCTTATTCTGGGCAAGTTGATCAAGTTATTCTTTTCCCATATGCAATTCAGATCAAGACCCTCAGAGAAGTCTTGGAGTGACCCCCAGGCAGAACTGAGGCCAGAATTATGTCTCAGGACACAGAACTGCCAGTCTCAAGAGCAAATATTTGAGTTGTGCATTTAGAATCTCAACAGAGCTGCATCTGATCTCTGCAGAGGAATGAATGCAACAGAGCCTGAGTGCAGTAGCCAGTTCTTTATCTCTGTCAATTTCTGTAATAGAAACATGCTACATTCTTCTGTCCATAGTTCTACATAATTAATCTTGTATCTGGCTTTGTTCAAAAAGGTTAATTGATATTGGAATCAAAGGGGAATATAAAGAAACAGAATAATGGACACTAAGTCTGTTAAACTGAAAAGAAGGTGACAATAGCTATACAAGAAATACAAAAAAATCTATTCATTCATATTTTCTATGGAGTTGTAAAACAATAGAACTTCAAAAAAATCCTCAACGCCCTGACATAACAGAATTAACTGTAGTAATTAAAAAAAAAAAAGGTTCACCATGAGATGAGAAATTAAACCTCTTTCGTGCTGCAGAGCTTGTATTTTAACTCTGAAAAAAATTAGAAATTCTTTTAGCCACAGCGAAGGAGTGAGGAGTGCTGAGGAATCCAGCTGTCAGGGAGCCACTGTTTTCTTTTACTTAGGAAGTAATTTTCATTAGCTGAGCATATATATCAGTTGAAAGGTCAGATTTGAAAAGACAATTTCAAACATACCAGAGAAAAGTAGAAAATATGATGAACTTAAGAAGCAAAGTTATTTCTGCTTTCCTTTGTGCCTTATACTTAAGAAGACTTTTAAAAGAATCTTGTAGACATATATATTATGTACACACATACATTTATATGTATACATGTGTATATAT